>SRMA01010019.1:4817-52843 GCA_007224835.1 Danionella cerebrum
CAATGCTGCGGTTCATCAGCATCTTGAACCGGTACTTGGCCAGGTGCCGGTTTAGACGCATCAGATCCAAGATTTGACGCAGCCCGCCTGATTTCTTGGGGACCAGGAAGTATGGGCTGTAAAACCTGCGTTCAAAGGCTGAGACCGTGATGAGAGTCGCTCTCTTTGGCGTCGCACAGGCGGGGAGGGATCCGGCACGGAAGCGGCAGGAGCCCGCTGCTTCCGGCAAGGGACCATGAGCTCACCCAGACCCTCCGCCTGTTTCCTGATCGTGGAGACCTTTGACGCAAAATCATCCAAAATCATCCATAGCATGCAACGATGCAGCAGCTTGACCCGCAGCCGAATAAGCTTTCGCCATCAGGGCAGACGAAAACTTTCCAGCTTTGGAGGGCACACTCGGGCGAGCCCGCCAAGCGGCAGCACTGCAGGGGCACAAGTGTACCGCGACAGCCTGCTCCACTCGCGGAATCGCGGAGTATCCCCTAGCTGCTGCATCATCCAAGGCGGAGAAGGGGGAGGAGCTGGAAGCCCTGGCAGCCAGGGGAGCCCGCCAGAATTTTGTGAGCTCCTCGTGCACCTCCGGGAAGAAAGGAACCGCGGGCGCGCGAGGGATCGTGCCCTGGCGCTTACCCAGGAACCAATCATCCAACCGCGACGGCGCTGAGCTAGAGAGCACAGGCACCTCTAGCCCAATTGCGGGCGCGGCTTTGGAGAGCACCGCGAAAGCATCGAGCTCCGGCTCGGCTGTGACCCCGGAGGGTGGCAGCGCTGAGCTGGAAGAACTCAAAGACCGCGCCCCTTACGATGCTGCGAGGGAGAGCAGATCGTCAGCAAGGTCACACGAGGGACGCCGAAGCGGCATCCGATTCTCCCGTGGACCAGGGAGCATGCTAGGCGTCTGGAGACGGTGCGAGGAATCACCTGACACCGCTGGACCCAAAACATCTGGTGAGGTTACAGCTGGCTCGCCCCGAGTCGTAGGAGGGCATGAAGCCGAAGCTCCGGCGTCCTCTTCCTCAAAGAAAGACCATCTGTATCTCAACGTGCGGCCCGGCAGTGCGTTGCAATGCACACACTCTCGCCTCACGAAAGCTGCGCAGGCGTGTTGGAAACCCAAACACTCCACACATCTATCGTGAGCGTCTTTCGATGAGATAAACCCACCGCA
This sequence comes from Danionella cerebrum, assembly GCA_007224835.1. Lineage (NCBI taxonomy): Eukaryota > Metazoa > Chordata > Actinopteri > Cypriniformes > Danionidae > Danionella > Danionella cerebrum. Next base: position 5,989 of record SRMA01010019.1, read on the forward strand.
GTCAGGAGTAATGCACGTTTTGCTCATCGTGTCGTGAAAAATGGACAGGATCTATGAGAAAACGGCGGAAATACACTGGACAGGCTTGCTCAAAAGATATGAGGTGCAGCAGTACAGTGGCTTGGTATCTGGGCCAGCAGAGGAACAACACCGGAATGCCGAGGTAAGCAACCTTCTAATCTTTCAAGCGAACAAGCGTCAAAGTTAGGAGAGAGAGTCACACTCAGTCAGCTCTGAAGGAAAATTGCATACTGAGGCGTAGGTCACGCCCAGCTTTATACCCGGCTGATTGTTAATCAATCACCTACGCCTGCAAATTATTTGCCCGTTAAAGTGTTCGGTCAGTCGCTCTCACAGGGATTCGCTCCCATTCAGTCGATCTAATCCCGACTAACGTCTCCGGGACCGACTGAAAGGGAACTTATTTTTCTTTGTTCTCGCTTTTCTTCAATTTTGATTGTCCTAAGAACTAAATCACTGGAATATAAATATTATTACTGCAATGAAATTAAAAATTTTTAGCAATCCATTAAAGAATTAATAGATTTACGGAGTGTTTTTTTCCTTCCATAATTCTTCACATGGTAAGCTAGACTTTATGCTTGCAGGCTGAAAGCACTAATTTTGCATGAAGATGTTTGAGGAAAGATCATAAATGAATGATGCCTAACTGTGCTCCTGACATGCATAGGTCCAAAGAGGGAAAGGGTACACAATTGTAAACAGCAGGGAAGTGATGTCACAATCGAGGTCATTACACCTGATGTAGACACACAGTTTGGCAGATAAACATGTCTTGAAGAAAGTATTGGCCTCAGTGGGTCCAACATACAACATGCATCACATCTCATTCTGAAATTACATCATTGACTCTGTGCACCAGCAGAAGTGTAGCACAGGATGTCGTGCGGTGACCATGAATCTATTACTGTGCCGCTGAATCTCATGAAATTTTTAGCAGCAAAAGTTGATGCTGTCTATCTGTGTGTATGAGGATAAAGCACCCAGACGAAGGTACGAACGCTTTCAGCAGTGTTCGGATGAGAAAGCATTCATCCATTTTATGATTGACGTTTCCTGCAGGTTTTTTCTGTACAGCTAGGACATCATATTCAGGGTGTATTTTGGTTTGGGTAAGTGCTTGATCGGTAGAGTGTCCCCATGATAGCTTCTAATATTGCCGTCCAATAGAAGCTAGCAGTTGAATCCATTACATTATGCAGGATTTATTGTTATGAGCTCTAATATCAAGTAATGTCTTGCATTCAAACTTTACTGTTACTTTCTCCGTCTCCCTCCCACACTGAGAAAAAAAATCCTCCACATTTTTGTAGCCACACACTCAAACACATAGGACAGCTTGAGTTATGGCCTCTCTATTTATATTGATGTGTTTTCCATTCTGGAAAAACACCTGATTGCAGTGTCGGATGGTTCTATTTATCGTCCGATTACTGGAAAAGCAGACAATTTTGTGCCTTGGGTTTATTTATATATGCATGCATGTATGGGAGGCATCCTGACAGTCACCCAACAGCTTGTTAATGCCAAAATTTGGCTTTGTATTGTGGTGTTGTGTTGCACACAGCTTTCAGAGAATTTTTACCTCTGCTCAGCTTAAAAAAGTGCATTTGCTTTAAAATCCATAAATAAAATAGAAATTATTTTATCAATAGTGTTCACAGTGCATGTCTTGGGGGCACCATCTAGTGGTTAACATCTTTATGTGCGAGTCAAAACTCAACAAATTCCCTCCAACCAAGAGATGGAAGGAGAATCATGGCAAACTACACCTGGAGGAACGAAGGTGACAACCCCAGAACTGGAGGAAGTAACGGACCCACTTTTTAGCATAACAAGACCTAGCAGAGGGTCCAAAGTACTCACTTCCAATTCAGGTAGGAGCAGGGGGTCCTCCATGGCCAGACATGGAGGTTCTATAGATACAATTGCAGTAAGTGTTGTGCAACTGTCACAACTCAAATGAGGACCAAGACCCAGTTGGGAGCATAAAAAATTTAATTTTATTTGCACAGTTCTTGAAATCAAACAAGGGAGGGTACCTAAAGGACAAGAAGGCACAACAGAGGGGTAAACCAGGCACTGGAGAACAAAAACTACACCGAATGAGAAAATATATGGCACAGCCAAAAAAAAAAAAAAACAGAGAGGATCTGCAAGCAAAGAGGACAGAATCACTAACACCTCCAGAGATCCCCCAAACTCTCTGGAAAAAAAAGACAAGAGCAGAGGGATGAATGATGACAATCTTTAGCACAACACTTTGACGACACAGGACTAAATACAGGTAAGATCTTGATAAATATATTGCGGACTGACGACAGCGAAACACTAGGAGAAGCACTCATAAAGAGTGAAGGACACAGGCAGAATATAAGTACCGGACAATCAGCTGGGAGAGAGCACAGGTGCTCTGATTATAGAAACGCTGACAGACGGTAGCAATGAAGGAAACAATTAATAATTATCAAGGAAGAAAACCAAACCTAAACAGCTATAAAAACATACAGAAAGCAAAAAAAACACTTCAAAAATTACTTCAAAACTGTATTGTAATATGTTACACAACTCTTTTACTATTGAGTTACTTTCACCAAAATAACTATAGAATTACAACTTAAACATTCGAAAAATGACAAATTGTACTGCAATGCATTTAACATATGGTAGAAAGCTATATGATGTATCATAAGGACTGTGAGTTAAATGCTACTAACAAGATAGTTTATAATTGGTTACGTGAAGGCAATGTAAGAAAGACTGATGAATCACAAATGATGGTTGTGAAACAAGAGGTAAAGTGATTATCTGTGAATAGCTTGGGTTCCCTTTCAGTCGAGATGCAGACGGCGTCGATGTCTCGACTATGGGAGGAGCCGAACCTGAGAGGGGGTGGAGCCGAACTTTTAAAGGGGAAATTGATTTGCGAGTGAAGTTGATCAGCAATCACGTTCATTAGCAATCAACTGCTCTGTAAGAGCAGAGCGTAGCTCTACACTCATTCTGCCTTCTTCCTCGGAGCAAATGGTAGTTGTTTTCTATTTTGACGCTCATTACAAGCTGAAATATCAAAGGTTGCTTAACTCTGCGCTTGATGTGCTGCTAGCCCAGATAGCTACACCATCTTATCGAGGCACCTCTGATTCACAGCTAGAGCCTAGAGTTTTTGCAGTCAATGGGCAAAATCTACATTTCTCCTGGCTGCGGTGGTTTTATCTCATCAAAGGACGGTCACGAGCAATGTGTGGAGTGTTTGGGCTTCAAACATGCCTGCATTGTTCTCGTGAGGCGTGAGTGTTTGCACTGCAAAGCTCTGCCGAGCCGCACACATGATCCTGTTGATGATCTGCCCGCAGTATTGAGGACTTTAGAGCATGCGCTAGCCCCCTTTACGAGGTTATGCTACGCTGGCAAGTGGGGTCGGTTTGTCGAGTGGTGCTCTTTCCACCAGGAAGATGTTAGGACGTGTCTCATCAAAGTTGTGCCTCTTGCCCTCGCAGACCTGTACGCCCTCTCTCATAAGGAGGTTCTTTTGCTGGCTCTGGCATCGCTCAAGAGGGTTGGGAATCTCCAGGCTCTGTCCGCCGACGAAACGTGCCTGGAATTTGTCCCTGAGGACCTTCTGATAAGAATCAGACCCAGGCCCGGATTCATCCCCAAGGTCCCCTCGGTCCACTTCCGGCACGTCTGCCGATTGGTGTATCGGTGAACAATCCGTGTATACTTCTTGGAGCTAATCAAGAGAATGCCAAGAGTGTGTGCAAAGCAGTAATCAAAGCAAAAGGTGACTACTTTGAAGAACCCAGAGTATGCCATAGTTTCATACATTTTTGTTGTGTATACAATTCCATATGTGTTAATATATAGTTTGTATGCCTTCAGTGTGAATTCATATTTTTCATTGTCATGAAAATAAAGAAAACTCTTTAGGTACGTTCACATCGAACGCGGTTCGTGCGGAAAAAAAGCGCTACTCGCCAGTGAATGCACGCGTGTTTACTTTCCGTTTGATCGCTAGAGCCGCTGAATGCACGCATGACATTCAGGTGTCGATGGGAATGCGCGGATCTGTGGGAGGAGCTACAGAGGCGCAGCATTGGTTTGGAAAATGGCGGACGGGATTGTTAAGTTTCTATCGGCATCACTAAGCTTTAAAATGCTCCAAAACATTAAAAAACGTGTTCAGGGCTGTGGCTAGGAGCTTAGAATCCTACAAAGAGGCACCCTGCTCGGTGTGGTTCACCAACATTTCCACAGGAGCTTCAGTTTGAACCCCAGTCGCGTTCAGCGGGAGCTTCGACTGATCCAACCCCAGCTCCTAAGCTGTTTTACGGGCAGCTCCAGCAGGAAACCCGCGCGTCTGTCTCTGGTCAGTATTCATGATAAATTCTGTGTAAATAATGACCAAGAACCTCCTAACCTAATGAACGGACGGGACTTTAATAAAAAGATAAATAACTTTCGTTTTTAACAATTAAAGCAACATGTTAAAAATGCTGTAATCATATAATGTAATTACTGTATTTGTTTAATATTAAAAATGTAGATTTATACAGTACAATATTATATTTCTAAGTAATCTCAAATTAACTATAGATTAACTTGGTTCTAGTGAAGCGATAAACTGTATTTAACAGTGGTTTACTTTAGTTTTTATTACAGTATACTCATATATTAAAGTAAAACATAACTTATAGTTGTACTTGTGGTGAATATATATTCCACAGCAACATCAGAATTACCAAAAAATGTTAACCTTAAAATACTTCACTGTAGTACAGTTAAAACACTGCTGTTATGTGTAAATGTCAGGGTTTTTTAATTGCTAGAGTTTGAATAATAAAACTTGTTAAACAGTGGATTGAATGTAATACTGATGGTGATGGACAACAAACACATTTGCTGTCTTGGATCTGCAGCTAAAGTTCTGTTCTGTCTTCTCTCCTTCTTTCAGATTGACGGTGGAGACTACAACCTGGTCATCATCATCAGCATCTTTATTGCTGGTATTTCCTGAGATTCCAAGATCGTCTCGGATGCTGGAACTGCAGTCTGGAACTGGAACCCAGGTAGAGCAGTTTATGGCTGGACTCTTCACTGATGAATGGAGGTCCATCACTGAAGGTTGTTTGGTGGAGGAGTTAATGGCTGTGCTCCTCACTGATGAATGAAGGTCCATTGCTGAAGGTTGTGAGGAGAAGAGGAGTCTCTTTGGAGGTCCTGCTCTGCTTGGAAGCACTGGACGAATATATTAAAGGGTTTCTCTAGAGCCCAGCTGATGGTTTCATTAAAGCCTTGTTTCGAACTCTCGTGATTTCCATGATTCATGAAATGTTCTTGTTTTCAAATAAAAAATGGAGTCAACCTCCAAATAAAACCCATGTCTCAAAGCTTCTTTCTCATTACACAACACCAGTCCAATCACACATAGCAAAGCTTTATTGTAGGTGTATTTACAGTACAATATCATTAAAATAAATGTTCAAATGTTTGGAATAAACATTCCGTTTGTAGCAATGAAATTACATTTTATTTACCTTAAATATATGAAAGCACTTTTTTGATCGTACAGATAGTACTCCCAAAGTAAACATTTAATTACACTCATAAAAATTTTATTACTTTTTAAAAGATCATATTTTATAAGATCCCAATATTTTCTGGCATAAATAAAATCTTGCCTTAAAATGGAGGGCTGAAATAAAATAATGAACATGATTAATTCTCTTTAGATTTAAACCTAGTTTTGATAATTATGAATAATATATATATATATATATATATATATATATATATAATTTCTTCCAAGCAAGGTGCTTTTATATATTCTTTTATTATTAAATAAATGTATTAATAAATAAAATTTATTCTTTTAATTTTATAATTTATGATAAACTATTATTTATAACTTTAATATCATGAAGATGATCAGAGAGCTCTGGCAGTTCACGTAAAGTTTTAATGACAGTCCATCACTGTTTTAATTCCAGACGGTCTCCGAGCTGCACACGTTACAGCTAGAGCAAGCTCCTGATTGGTCAGCGCGGCGCAGAAAATCCGCCGAAGTTAAATTTTTTGAACTCGAGCGATACGCGCGCCGTTCACAACACGCGTATCACCCATTAATGCGGCTCAATACGCGCCTATCGCGGCAACCGCGCCGCTCAATTCGCGTTTACCTCGCCGCTGAAGCCTCAGACGCGCGCAAACGCGTCTTTGCATTGACTTAACGTGGAAACCATCCGCGCTTACCGCGCGAACCGCGTTCGATGTGAACGTACCTTTTGAATGAGGTGTGTCCAAACATTTGGTCTGTAGTGTATATTGTAAAAATATAACATACAGGTCCTTCTAAAAAAATGCATATTGTGATAAAGTTCATTATTTTCTGTAATGTACTGATAAATATTAGACTTTCATATATTTCAGATTCAATAACACACACCTGAAGTAGTTCTAGCCTTTTATTGTTTTAATATTGATGATTTCGGCCTACAGTTCATGAAAACCCCAAAAATTTGCATATTATGAAAGGTTCTCTAAATGACAAGAGGTGACCTGACCCTGAGGAAGATCGTGGAAAAGGACCGTTTCCAGACATTGGTAGTAATAGGAATATATAATAATATATATGTTCCCTTACAGTCGAGAACGCACACGAATGTCGAGTTCTTCAACTATTCAGACTTACCTACCCTGGGAGGTGGTACCGAGCATTTAATAGGCAAATTAAATGATTTGCGAGTGTAGATGATTAGCAATCAGCCGCTCTATAAGAGGAGCGCTTGCCTCTAGACTCATTCTGCTTTCTTCCTTGAAGCGAATGGTGGTGCCATCCTCTGAATTTCGACGCTTTCTATACAAGCTGAAATATCATAAGGTTGCTTACGTTGCGTACAGTGTTGTTCTGTGCTAGCCCAGATAGCCGACCACCTAACCGCGGCACCTTTTGATTCCAGCTTGAGCCTGTCAGTCTCTTCAGTATTACCTGCATTTGTCCTTTTTTCACGGCGATGGGTAAAATCTGTGTTTCTACTGGCTGCGGTGGGTTCATCTCATCGAAGGACGGACACGAGAAATGCGTAGAGTGTTTGGGCTTCAAACACGCCTGCGCTGCTCTTGTGAGGCGAGAGTGCGTGCATCGCAATGCTCTCCCTAACCGCACGCTAAGGTACAGGAGGTCCTTTTTCGAGGAAGCGGGCACCGGAACTTCGGCATCGGTTGCCCCGCTGATTTGATCTAGTTCCTTCGAGGCCTTAGAGGACGGCGCAGCGGTGATGATGTCAGGAAACCCCTTGCGTCACCTGCGCGTGCCGGAAGTGCGATCCGTCGGGTCTGCTGGGCTCGGTGTTGCTCCGGCTTCACCGATGTCCCAGTATGACCCTATAGATGATCTGCTGTCCATTGCAGCATCGGAAGGGGCGCCTTCTTCCGCGTCCTCCGTCTTCGTGTTGCCGCCCTCCGGGGTTGCAGTGGAGGTGGGGCCGGAAGTCTTGGCGATGCTCTCCAAGGCCGCGGCGGTGATTGGTTTAGAGGTGCCCCCACCTTCTGAATCGACGCCGTCGCGGTTGGACAATTGGTATTATGGCAAGCGCCGGGAGTTTGCCGGGCAAGTGCCGGGAGTTTGCCCGGCAAGTGCATGAGGAGCTTACAAAATTCTGGCAGGCTACCCTGTCTGCAAGGGTTCGTACCTCCTCCCCTTTTACCACTTTGGCGCAAGCCACAGCTAGGGGGTACCTGGCGCTTCCGCGGGTGGAGCAGGCTGTGGCGGTGCATCTGTGCCCCGACAGCCCTGCCACTTGGCGGTATTCCCTCCAAAGCCGGGAAGTTCTCGTCAGCCCTGATGACGAAGGCCTACTCGGCTGCGGGTCAAGCAGCGGCTGCACTGCATGCCATGGCGACCTTAGGTCTATCAGGCCAAGGTCCTTCGTGACATGCACCAGAGTGGTGGCGACCCCGAGTCTTTACAAGACTTGCGCTTGGCTACAGACCTCGCCCTTCGGGCCACGAAGTCTGCAGCCCAGAGCATTGGTCGCACAATGTCCACCCTAGTGGTCCAGGAATGCCATCTATGGTTGGAGCAGGCGTCGATGCTAAATGAGGACCATAACAGGTTTCTCGACGCACCTGTGACACTTGATGGCCTCTTTGGCGTTGCCGTGGATGACTTTGCGTCGAAGGTCTTGCGTCGATGGTTCCGCGCCGTAACAGGCACGGTTCTGAGACGCTCGGTGTGACACCCTCTCCGCCTGCCAGACGCCAGAGAGAGTGCCCCCCGCCACAGTCTAAGACTCCAGCCAGGCACCTGAGAAAGACCCCTGCACGGCGGCGCACAGCCATCCTCAGAGGGTTTTCGTAAGCAGACGAGAGTTTGTTAGAAGCGTCAGTCATCCCCCTGAGGATGGCGTCTTGGGAAGATGTAAGATCTTTCAGGGTCTCAATATCGACCCGACTCCCTCTAGAGGGGGGGAGGTTGGGGGATGTCACCACACACACCTCACTGCCGACCTCCGGGTTGGCGGCACCTACTGTGTCAAAGAAAGATCAAACACTCTTCCCAAGAATAACGGCCTCGCATGCCCTCACATCGGGGACACCTCTTCCTCATACATTGACGAAGACTCCGACACCAGCGCGAGCTCCGTTGGCCCGGTCGGTGGACATGGCAGCAGTAGCCCCCACAGTGCCACCCACCAGCACCCAGAGCCCCGCCATGGTGATTCCGCCTCAAAGCCCGCAGCCGTGCGGCCCCGCCTTCATCGGCACGTCCATCGCAGGACCACTGACACATTACCTGGGAGCCTGGCAGAAGCTTCCGGGGGTCAGTTCTTGGGTCCTCCGGACAATCCAGCTGGGTTATATGATTCAGTTCATAAAAACCCCAGGTTTCGAGGAGTTCTAGAGACCCCTGTACCACGGTCAGGCGCCTCACTCCTGCGAGAGGAGATCGATGCCCTTTTGAACAAAGGATCAATCGAGCTGGTCCCTCCAGCCGATGCAGAAGCAGGCTTTTACAGCCCTTACTTCCTGGTACCCAAAAGGTCAGGCGAGTTGCGACCAATCCTGGACCTGAGCCTGACCAAGCTCCGATTCAAGATGCTGACGGTCCGCAGCCTTCTGCCGTGCGTTCGTCCTGGGGATTGGTTCGCTACTGTAGACCTGAAGGACGCGTACTTTCACGTGGCCGTGGCGCGTCGTCACAGACCCTTCCTAAGGTTCTTTTTCGAGGGCTACGCCTACCAGTACAGAGTCCTGCCCTTCGGCCTTGCCCTCTGTCCGCGCACCTTCACGAAGGTTGTCCGGGCTGCTCTTGCCCCGCTACGCCGGGCAGGCACACGGATCCTGGACTACCTGGACGACTGGCTCATAGTAGCCGAGTCCAGCTACCAGTTTATGGTTTATGACTAGGGATATGGTCTTGGCGCACGTGTCGCGCCAGTGATTCCACTCGGGCTCCTGCACATGCGACAGCTTCAGCACTGGCTTCGTTCACGGGTCTGAGTTGGGCATGGCGCAGAGGGCGGCTCCGGGTGTCCGTGACGCCCCGCTGCCTCTCGTCCCTCAAGGCCTGGAGGGGTGTAACATTCCTGCGAATGGTTCCGTGTGTCCTGGAACAGTCCGCGTGGTAGTCACTACAGATGCCTCCCTGACAGGCTGGGGCGCCGTGTGCGGTTCTCATCAAGAGTCCGGTTCCTGGACCCGACACCAATCTCGATGGCACATAAACCATCTCGAGCTAGATGCAGGCGGTATCTCAGCTTGGTTCGGAGACCTAATGTCGCTTGTGACAGTCCCTCCCTGGCCGATCCCCCTGCGACAGGATGGCACCCGCGGCCGGATTTATGAGCCCTTCATGTATGGCATATCCGGCCTCGGTGGACCACCAGCCCTTACCTGCGGCAGTGGTAAGGACACTCGAACACGCACTAGCGCCCTCTACCAGAGCATGCTATGCGGGAAAGTAGGGTCGGTTCGTCGATTGGTGCACTTCCCACCGGGAAACCCCAGGACGTGTCCTATCAGAGTCGTGCTGACCTTACTCCAGGAGGGGTTTGATCGGGGACTGTCCCCTTCATCCCTGAAGGTCTACGCAGCAGCGAATTCCTTCTTCCACCTTTCGGGTCGAAGGGAAATTGATCGGCAGCCACGATCTGACGTTGAGATTTCTCCAAGGGGCCAGACGGCTTCGTCCCTCTAAGCCCCCCTCTGTTCCCTCTTGGGACCTCTCGTGGGCTTTAGCCAAGGGGGTCTCACTCGCCGACATTTGTAGAGCTGCGGGCTGGTCAACACCCCTGACCTTCATCAGGCATTACTGCCGCGATCTAGGCACCGTGCCTTCGCCGTTGCTGATTTGTGGCAGCTAACCCGTTGGCACAGGTGGGGGCAATACCCATGGATGACCATCCCCATGGGTCTGTTGAACATCCTTTCCCTTATCTCCAAACTCCAACACGATGAGGGCTCTGGTCCGGATCTGACTTCGGTCGGCCCCGGACTTGGATGTGCTGCGCCTGCAGACCATTTTTTTTCATGACTTCCTAACGATGGTTCGGTGAACTCCTTCTTTCACGACCCCCTAACGGTGGTTTTTGTGAACTCTATCCTCCCCCCACGCGGCATCTTACTGGGCAGAGCAGTCAGTTTTGCTAGGTTCTGGTAGTGAAGGTTTTGCTTTTGTGCCTGACCCCTACAGAACTCGGGTCCGGACTTGGGCTCCCGCTCTCTGGGTGGCCCAGTCTGTGTATTCTATACATACCTCCTATTCAGGTTGTGTTGTATTACCCCGTTTCCGTTCCCCCCCTCTGGGTGCAGAACGATGCTTTCGTCTTCCCCCGCCTGTTTTGGCCGGAGAGACATGACTCGCTGGTAGCCCTCTTCAGGTCTTAAAGCGATCTCCGGGTGCCTCTGTTCCACATCAGAGGCGCCTCCTTCTGGTCGCCCTGCTGTACAGCACCCGCGACTACCCCGCAATAGATTTATTCCGGGCTAAGGGGCAGAAGGAGACTCCCAGTCTTACACCTGGGTATATCTAACCTTAACTGCTTAGAGTCAGACTGACTGGATGGACTTGAGGCATGGCGTTATGGTCAGAAGTTACCCATAGTCGAAGAACTCGACATTCTTCTGCATTCTCGACTGTAAGGAAACGTCTAGGTTACCTTACGTAACTCCCGTTTCCTAAAGGAGGAAACGCAGATGTTCCCATGCCATGCTGCCGCCCAAGTCGCTTAATCTGAGCTGCCGATAGGTAAGTGGGTTCGGCTCCTTGGAAGAAGCAGAATGAGTATAGAGGCAAACGCTCCTCTTATAGAGCGACTGATTGCTAATCATCTACACTTGCAAATCAATTAATTTGCCCGTTAAATGCTCGGTACCACCTCCCAGGGTCGGTAAGTCCCCATAGTCGAAGAACTCGACATTCGTCTGCGTTCCCTCCTTCAGGGAACGGCGGTTACGTAAGGTAACCTAGACGTTCTTAAAAAATCCATTTGCCTCTGGCCTTTTGGGAGAGGGTGACCCACATGTCCAACATGAGTCGTTTGCCTCCTGGAATGGTGGATTGTCTTTGATCCTCTGCACAGAAAAAAAGGCACTCTGGGTGATAACACAGGTTTATAAAAGTATCCTATTGATTACATTCAAGTAACAAAAGAAATACACAATTATCACTCATTTATTTCTTCAGTTTAATATTACACTTAATACTCAAATGATTATAACATAATACACCACATAATTAGAGAAAATGAAACTGTTGGGAGATACCTAAATTATTCTTCAGTAGACCTGCGGAAGCAGTCATCTGAGTCTGGAGTAGAAACATCCAGAGCCACTGTGTACAGGCGTGTGCAGGAAATGGGGTACAGGTGCCGCATTCCCCAGGTGAAGCCACTTTTGAACAGATATCTATTCATGTTGTTTAATGTTACAATTATATCTCAAATTTTCATGCCTGTCATAAAATTTTATGTGTGTTTGATTTTTTTTTTAAATTATGATAAAAACAATGACGTTTCAATGTCTGTTGTATGAACGTAAATTAAAACCACTGTTCCAAAAAGGTTTTGCCCAAGAAAGTCCTTCCTCTAATACAAATTTATTTGCTGCTTGTAAACACCTTTCTCAGCTCACATTGTTTATTTAATATCATAAAAGAAATGTATGTTAGAGACCCGGCTCTCATTTGTGGGAACACTTCAGCCTGGACACACCTAATAAAGTGACTTGCTTAATATATGATCAAAATATTTTATCTTGACATACATGGTTTGATGTTTTTTAAGAAACACAGAAAAATTAAGCAATCAAAAACAAAATGATATGTATGTCTTCTTGTAGAAGGGAAAACCCTGATGAGAGAGTACAGGAAGTGGATATTGCCATTATATTATAAAAATGGGGGGGGGGGATTCTGCACAAGTACACACCACCATCTAGCTAATTACATATGACTATTAAATATACAAACAAAACTTACAATGATCAAAACATGTGAATGACACAGTGTAGGGAATTCTTTTGGCCTTGTAAAACACTGTCTAAAAGCTTCAAAGCCTCAATGAAGTTTGTTGTGAAAGCTTCTCCGCTTCGGAAGCTTCATTCAGGCCTAGTCCACGCACCATTGTGTGGTTCCTGGTTTAAACCCTATATTTTTCATTCTCCCTAATAATGTATTTCATGCCTTTAAAGATTACAAATAATGGTTTTACCATTTGTATTTTACAGCTCCCCTGTGTGGTGTTTGCAGGCCCAAATGGGCATAGTGGGCAAACAGAATAAAAGCAAGAAGGGGCTTTTATTTAGAAAAATGGATATGGGGAGGTCAAAGGAATGTTATAAAAGGAGCATTAGCTCAGTGTTTGAGAAAAGGGACGTCAAGTGGAAGTCAAGGGTGAGCAGTTGCATAGTGCCACAGGCAAGTTAATGGGAACAGCATTTTTGGATAACTGTTAATTCCTCAGTGCATATTGAATTTTTTCTTTCTGCCCTTGTGCAGTAGTTCGATTATTGCTTATGTACAAAGTTTGTTTTTGAATATAATTTTTCTCTGCTGGTTTACACAATAAAATGACCTTGCACTGAAGTGCACTCTCAAGTTTTTTCATCACTTTTTTCTTTTTGGACCCTCTAAAATATCCTAGAAGCACCTAAGCACTTCATACTACAATTAGTTATTTATTTAATATGTTTGTGTCTCCATTCAGATCAGATCGACAATTCTGTCCCTTCCTCATCCGTGATCAGTATTATGGCCTCAATGTCACCTCTCATAGTTCATTAACTGTGTGTATGACTGCATATTTACCACACCAGGTGTTTGCCTCCCTGGAGATAACAAAACTGTCCAGCTCAAACGAAGCACCTATCCCTCATGTGGTGGTTTTTAAGAAGGACAGGACTAGGTAAAAAAAAATTATATACACAAATGTGAAACCTTACCTTGCGAGTGAGGCGAACTGTCAGAAAAGGAGGTGGAGTTAACTTTGATAGTTATATGATATAGATATGATACTTATGATAGTTAACTTTCTAAAGATATTTCACAAATTACGAACACCAACACAAACACCAAGCACATGCATAGACTTTCACCAAAAGCATGGGTGAAGGGATGGAGAAAGCATTTCTGAGAATGCTTCACAGGGTTTCTCCTCTAACTTGAGCTACAGAACAGCACATTCCAGCACGTTATTTCTTTTAGGACACATTGACTGTAACTTTTGTCATAGCACATTATTGGTAATCTATAATTAATGTTTTGCTTGATTTAAAGTTTTTTGGTGTGATAATGATCAAAGTATCAGCACCTTTTACCATTGTCTGTCAATCAGAGACTGGAGAGCCAGGACCAGGAAGCGCAGCGCAATGTAAGACTTAACATGTGGATAGGAGAGCAGAACTATTTGTATTTTTTGTATCTTGGGAATTTTTCGCACCTCAAAGCAAAATATTTCCAGAGAGACCTTTTGTATCTTGGATTTTTCATAACGTGATTCCTCTAAGGCGAGACCTGGTCGCTTCAGGAAGCTTCCTTACCAGCCCTGGTAGAGCGGAACTTGGACAATGCATTACCACCTTCTATAAGGTCATGCTATGGTGGGAAGGAGGGAACGGAAATGTATGTTCCCTTGCCATGCCCCTGAGGTCTGTGTGTCTTAGGTGAGGTGAGTCTGAAAATCTATGGTTTATGCAAGTCACCATAGATGTTTTTCATCCAAGGTATAGAGGCTTAAGCTCATCTAAGGTGTTGATGAGCCACAAACTTTTGAGGTATTTGCCTGCTAACCACAGCTTTACTTCAAAAACCATTATTTATAATTGTTTAATTCAAAAATTATATGCTTGAGTTCTCTATTACAGACAGAGTTTTAGACTTTGAATTCCAGAGTCTCTGGAATCATCAGAAATGATCGCTTATGCAGTGGTACCCCGAGATACGAAACTAATCCATTCCAGGGTGATGTTCGTATCTTGAACATTTCGTATCTTGAAACAAGTTTTACATTTAAAAGCCTAATCCGTGCAATGGCTCTCAGAAACAACAGTATAAGTAGATGAAAAAAAAAGTAACGTTTCTTCAATCCTTATGATAATAAAACAGAATAAAACACAAGCAAAATATGTAATATGTACACAAATGTGAAACCTTATCTTGAGTGAAGCAATGTGTCGGAGGAGGTGGAATGGATGGCAGAAAACATTTTGGCACCACGTATGAAAGTTGAGTTTCTTGAGATATTTCACGAATTACTAACACCAACACTGTTTCAAGTACAAGCGCAGACAGATGGAGAGAGCGATTCTGAGAACGCGTCGCAGGGTTTCTCTAGCTTGCACTACAGAACAGCACTTTCCACGTTATAAACGTTATTTATTTAACGACACCTTGAATCTAACATTTGTTATAGCACAATATTGGTAATCTAAACATAATGTTTCGCCGTGTTGTTGAAGTGTTTTGAAGCGTATCAGACAAGCCACACAATGAAACTCTGGGAATAGTAGTGGAGCTAAGAAGGCTAAGAAGGGAAGTGGATAAAAAGTGTATGACAGGCTGCCGAGAGAGGAGCTATGGTCCTATTTGAGGATGTCAGGAGTAGCAGAGAAGTATGTCAGATAGTTCAGGATATGTATGAGAGTATGACGGCACTGAGATGTGGTGTAGGTCAGACAGAGGAGTTCAAGGTGGATATGGGGCTACATCAAGGATCGGCTTTGAGTCCCTTCTTATTTGCTGTGGTGATGGACAGGTTGACAGATGAGGTCAGACAGGAATCTCCATGGACAATGATGTTTGCAGATGACATTGTGATTTGTAGTGAGAGCAGAGAGCAAGCGGAGGAAAAGTTGGAGGTTTGATCTAGAAAAAAGAGGAATGACAGAATACATGTTTTAGAATGTGAGGGAGGAAAGTAGAACAGTGAGGTTACAGTGGTACAGTTTAGGTATTTGGGGTCAACAGTCCAGTGTGACGGGGAGTGTGGAAAAGAGGTGAAGAGAAGAGTTTAGGCAGGTTGGAGTAAGTGGAGAAAAGTGTCAGGGGTGTTATGTGACAGAAGATTGCAAGCAAGAATCAAAGGAAAGGTGTACAGAACAGTAGTGAGACCAGCTATGATGTATGGGTTAGAGACTGTGGCAGTGAGGAAGACACAAGAGGCAGAGATGGAAGTAGCAGAGATGAGGATGTTGAGGTTCAGTTTAGGAGTGACAAGGATGGACAAGATTAGGAACGAGCACCTCAGAGGGACAGCTCAGGTTGGTTGTTTTGGAGACAAAGTCAGAGAGGCCTTCAAGATTGAGATGGTTTGGACATGTGCAGAGGAGGGATAGTGGTTATATTGGTTGAAGGATGTTGGAGATGGAGCTACCAAGTAAGAGGTCAAGAGGAAGACCAAAGGCGAGATATATGGATGTGCTGAAAGAGGACATGAAGTTAGTTGGTGCAAGAGTAGAGGATACAGAGGACAGAGTTAGGTGGAAACGGATGATTTGGTGTGGCGACCCCTAAACTGGGAACAGCCGAAAGTAAAAGAAGAAAAATAAGAAGCTAAGAAAAAAATAACAAGTCAGTTCTTGCTTTGCCTGGGGTATGAACTCACCATCTCTGGGTTGCAATGTTGATAGTGCTGCCAATTTTAAATTAATAGGATTTAGCCCATGAAAAATTGGGTTTATCTACAGTAGCCGCTCTAGAAGTGAATGTCTGTAGATGCTGAAAATTGAAAAAAAGCTGTTGTGCAATTGATTGTTGAGCGAAAAGTTCTAGGACACCACTCTGGGACCATTGAACTTCCAAAATCCAAAGAAATAAGAAGCAAAAGAATGGTTGCCATTATGTAGAAATAACTGGAATACAGGAGCTGAAACATGGATTTGTGGGTGCCATTTTGTGTCTAGGTAGTTGGATTATATTCTTATTTGGCATCTTATGTGTTGTTATGTGTAAATTACTCAAAATAAAATCCTTAGTTGTATTGTATGCAAAACAAAACTTAAACAGGACAAAGAGTGTTTTGCTCAAAAAAGCACTTGGCATCTCTTAAGGGGTTTAAAGAACAATTTATAGTGTTTTGTATTAAATGTTATTTTCCATTTTTTTTATGTTGTTTCAGTGGAGAACCTTTTTGACCTTCTTGGCTTTCTGTAGCAAATGCTTTCAAACCAATGCTTTAATAATAAAAAAATATTTGTACCTACATGTCCACATACAATCAGGGTGGTATTAGAAAATGCACATTTATAAGGAAACAAAAAAGCATCAGAATGAAAAAAGTTAAACACACTTTTCAATAAATTAATTTTTTTCAATAAATGCTACTGAAATAACTTGCTAATGCCAGCCTTATAGCCAACATTGTTTTTCAACATTTAGTAAACTATACAAAGTGTTTTACTGTTTCCAGAATAAAATTGCACCAAATGAGAAACATAATATAATTTATTATAATTACATTTAACAAAATGTACTTGTTGAAATGTACTTTCTAAGTAAAAGTAAATTTTCTTTGAAAAGTACACTATTTTTTACTTTAAGTTATCAAAAATATATTTGTTACGGGAAGCTGGCTGTCTCGAAAGTAATGGGAATCACTGTCAAGTCCAATTCTTAAGTGTTTAATCATCAGAACTCTCAGCCCTGCCTTTTTCGTTATTTACTCAAGCCATTTTTATCCATGTTTTCCAACTCATTGTCAGTGGAGGGGGCGTGGCCTGGTAGGAAAGTGACATCAGTAAACCACCTTATAAAATGCCATGCATCATCTGGAGGAACACAGCTCAAATGTTGACTTCAGATCTATTCAAGTGTGTTCTGAGAGTTAATAAAAGGCTCACTGGTGCATGGACCACCATCAATGTGATTATTTTAACATCTACATGAAAAGACACATTTGGTCTAGTTTTGCTGTGCATTGCCCTGTTTTTGCTGAAGTGATTATTCTCCTACTGTGTTCATTTACACGCACACACACCCGCACGTACATGCACTCACACACTAGAGTCTCAGCAATTGAATCAACATTATTGGGCTGGTCCGTGTATTTTTATAGCAAGTCTGTGGGGTGTTCATAACCCCACCCTGCATTTGAGAAATTCCATTGCCTTCATGGTTTGCTCTGTAGCTTCACTCGGTCTACACAGTGTTCTGTCAGTATGTAGAGCACATTGAAAGGCTTTATAGTCCAATTGTGCATGCCACAGACATCTGTGTATGATCACACTTTTGAGAGGGACTCTTACAAATTAAAAGAATATTATTACATCTCTCTAAGGGAGCAGGGGTGTACATATATTTCAAGCACTGAAACAATCAAACCCAAAAAGCTAATCTGGTTTTATTTCATGTGGATATTTATACATGTACATATGTGAATATAATATAATGAATATATAATTCAAGGCCAGTTGGTCACCTTCCTGGGAAGAGTTTGCATGTTCTTCAGGTTCCTACGCAGGCCAAATAACTTGTTTCAGGTTAAATCAATACTCTAAAATCCACCTAGGTTTGAGTACAGGGCAACCTCTCCAGGAGTGTACTGGAGATAGCAAATGTGTGGTGGAGATACCAGTAGAACCCAGTGACCCTGATGAAACAATAAACTATAAATATAATATATATTATGGGGTAAATATTTTAGATTTAAAAGAGTCTAAACAAAGAATACTTTCAGAAATATAAAGTTGAGTCAGAATTTCGTAGGATTATAGTCAGGAGTGTGATCCACCAATTATATCAAACAGCTGCTAATGGTCATCCGTGGCATTCATAGGTTGAAAGTTAGTCATAAACTGAAACAGATACAGGAGGTTTAAAATTGGGTCAGGGACAGACAAACTTTGCTAACAAAGTGAGGTTGAGAATGACCGTTTCTTGTCATGGCAACATTTTGTACAGCAAGACACAAGGTAGTTATGCTGCACCAACAAGGTCTATCACAGACAATGTTTTCAAAGCAGACTGGGGTTTCAAGAAATGCTGTTCAAGCTCCTTGGAAGATGGACACAAAGAAAGCGACAATATTCAGGATAGCAGACACCGTGGTTGGTGAAGGAACAAAGTGCAACAGATGCAAAACCCATCAGGGGTAATTGCCCTTCACCCATCCATGTCTGGTCAGAAATTGCAGCAATTAAAAAAAAACCCATGCCTCCTACATAGGAATATGGCCAAAAGAAGTATCTAGGAATACACAGAAACTGGGTGCAGAAATATTTTAAATGCTCTGGACTGATGTATGACATTTCATTGAAAGGCTTCAGAGTGCTGCAATGATAAGTGTCATTGCAGGCAACAGTGGATTTTGACATGGTCTGGATTAATGGGGTCCACAATGCTCAGAAATACAGGCAGTTACTTGTCCATCATACTTATGCATCAAGCCAAATATCATATGCACACAATGAATTGAGTCTTTGACTAATAATGTCTTTCTCTGTTCAGAGATCACTGGATCACCCCTCTGGAGTTGGGTATGTCTATATATATTAATTCATTTTTCATTTTCCAACCCACTTATTCCCTTTTGGGGTTATGGGGGCCTGCTGGTGACTGTCTCCAGTGCGGGGAGAACATGCAAACTCTCTGCAGGAAGGAAGGTCACTAACGAGCCTCAAACCGGCAACCTTCTATATGTGTGTGTGCGTGCGTGTGTGTATGTTTGCGCGTGCGCGTTTGTGTGTATACATGAAGTGTATGTTTTTCTTCACTTTTTAATCTGCTTTGTGGCTCAACGTCCTTATTTAGTAACGCAAAAAGAGATGACAATTATAACAGGCATATCTATTCCAAAATATTCGCAGAACATTTACTGTTTACATACACTGCTTGTGTTTTTGCTAATGAAACGCTCAAGCGAGTTACGTCGCAGCTGGCGGAGCCACGTAATCGCGTCACATGACAAGCGTCTCAAATGACTGTAGTCCATTCTCCAACTTCCGTGTTCTTCCACTACTACCATCACCAGCCAACCGGCCGACGCTAGACAGCCAGAATGTCTCATCAAACCGGCATCCAAGGTACGTTTCGTTATGTCATCAATTCAAATAAACCAGACTTGAGTTTATAGTGTTCAAATCCCGTTTCTTTTTTACCCGTAGATGTATTAACAGAGGAAACTTGTGGCGATACTGAATTAACCTTATTAGATTTTTCTACGAGCTTATCCCAAACAATCGCTTGCGTGAATCTGTGTCAGCTGCAGTTTGCTTAATATGATCATGCAAATAATTTCTGATTAGTCCCTTGCTAACCGCATGTAGCGAGAGTTGTGATATTCTGTCAGAAGCGAAGCAGCAGGTTTCAAAGGTCCCTCTACAATAACCGTGTTACCTTTATTTAAAGCTCTTATGCAACAGGCATCTGTTTACATTGAGCTTTTCTGCTTTGGATTTGTGTTCCCATGAGAACAAGCGAATGAGTAATTACTGAAGTTTTAATGATAGATGACGTTTCACTGCCATTTGTTCTATCTTGCAGGAAACGTACTCCAACCTTCAGAACTGTTTGATGTAATACACCATTAGATTTCTAGCTTTGATTCATCGGCCAGATTTTCTTTCCATTAGCTTTGTTTCAGATCAGAGAAAATGGTCTCATTGTGTCTTTATTCTCATGCAGCTACCAGGGAAGTGAAAGAAATCTTTGCAAAGGCACGGAATGGAGAATATCGGCTCATCAAAGTAGTGATTGAGAATGGTGAGGTGATATGGAAATTAAGAAAAACACAATTCACCATTTGCAGTTCTTTTTTTTCCCCCTTTCAATTTGAAAGCAGATGTTACTGAAGTCAACCCTTTGTAAAGTATTGACTATATAAAATATATGAGCAATGTGTGATGTAAGGGTTTGCTGATCTCACTCATTTTCCATGCTGCTGAATCCACTTTGCATCACTGAGTTTGCAAAACTGCATTATATTCAATCTGTTATAGTGCATAATGAAAGGTAAAGTTACTATGCAGCGAATTCATTCATCTTCTTACCCACTTATTCCCTTTTGGAGTCACAGGGATCTGCTAGTGCCTATCTCCAGCACACATGTCGGTTTGAGAGTCGCCGGTGACCTTCCTGTAAGGAGTTCCTGCATGTTCTCCTCGTGTTTGCGTGGATTTCCTCCGGGTTCTCCGGTTTCCCCCACAATCCCAAAAACATGTGGTTAGGTTAATTGAATAATCTAAATTTCACTTAGGTGTGAATGTTTGAGTGTGTGTTGCCCTGCGATGGACTGCCGACCTGTCAAGGGTGTACCCCCGCCTCATGCCCAATTTGCGCTGGCAGATGACCCCCGTGACCCCAAAAAAGGGAATAAATGTGTTAAAAAAAATTTATGACTGAAAAAGATAGATCAGTTCCCAGTTCATTTGGACCTCTTTTTCCTAATGAAAACCATTAATTACAACGATAACAATTGCGGTAGTGTTCTCTGTAGCAAAATATTTGTGTAACTTTTTAAACGCTAGTAACTGCACACTGCCTCCCACAAAGAATGGATTTTGTGTTGCAAAAAGAATAATTTTTAAGCTTCGCCAAAATAAGTGCATTTTCAAAAGTCAATGAAAGTGCTTTCTGTTTTATTTAGACCCCCAAAGCCAGATAATTAAACTTTCTAGGGATTTTAAAATATAAAATGATTTTGTACTCGACCAAGAGAATTTGACTTGTCTCTTTGTGTGTTTCCTAGAAAAACTAGTTCTTGGTGGAAGCAAACGCGCTGCTAAGAAGTGGGACCAGGAATGGGACTGCTATGTTCTGCCCCTCCTGGAGGATGACATGCCCTCCTATCTTCTCTACAGGCTGGACAGCACTAATAACCAGGGTTACGAGTGGGTCTTCCTGGCCTGGTCTCCGGATCACTCTCCCGTGAGTTTGAAAGGATACTTGAGACTTAATGAGGAAGTCATAAAATGGCATCTTTCACTTGTTTTAATCCATCTGATCCGTATATAGTAGCACTGCTTTAAAGCTGATTCAATTATGTGGCTGCCACTCAAGTCTGTCCACATGAAAACTTATTTTGAAGTCTTGGAGGATATTTTTATGTTTAATATTTTTTGCAACAGTGTGTTATTTACACACTGAGGCATTAATGCAAGGGCTTGCTGGGGCCTTTGTGCAAAGGGGAAGTAAATTAACGTATTAAATGTGTTTGACGCTCAGTGTTCAATTAATTGTTTTTAATTCCAGTAGTGCTAGTCATAACAGTGGAAAATATTGAGGTAACATAGACTTCTGTTAGGGGGTCCATAAGTTGATCCAAAAACAGGTTTCAACTGTGGATGAAGGTTTCAGCTGTGTTATGTCTTTCAGAGCTTGCAGAACCTTAGTCATTGAATATAACTTATATCTGACTATGCTTGATATTTCCGATTTCATTCTATTTCCGATATCAATATCGGATTGGGACACCCCTAAAGGCAGTGGAGAGGAAAATAAAATACTAAAAACATAAGATCAGCGCAAATCACAAGAAAGCTTGGTGGTTACCTGGTATGTACCTACCTTGCGTCACTACTCTACAATCTGCAGCCAGAAGTATCTTGATTGTTTAACTCTGGTCCACCAGTCTTAACGCTGGTCTCCTAAGAGTGGTGCGGCTGCAGCTGGAAATGTCTCATTATTTCAGAGAGAGTAATGTTTGTGTCAATCTCAATCTCACACAGTTTGTAATGATCCTTGCATGTTATCAGTTAACAAGACTAACTTGGCTCTTGAGGAGAAATAAAATATATACAATAATACAATTTCTGTGTGCAGGAGCATTAATGATCCCTCAAGTATATCAGATTATTTCAGAATAGCTAAAATAAAAGAAGACCTGTGTATTCAGAGAAATTATTTCACTGAGTGGTTTAAATGAACCGTTCAGTGATCTGAGACAGATCGGACCGCTTCTGAATCTTGCCACATGTTTGCAATTCTTGTTGTATCTTAATGTTTTACCAGAGGGAAAAAAAAAACTAAATACAGTATGGCCTAATTCCTAATGGCTACTTTTCAATATTTATATTGTTCATGTGACTGTAGGGTGACTTGGTGATTTGAATGGTAGCCACTAAATGTGAAGGTTTCTGGTTCAAATCCGGATTTGAAAGTTCTTCATTCATACAAGTTTATGTTGAAATATGTGTTGAAATATGTAGCTGGTCCATGGGTTGATCAAAAAAGGGGTTTCAACCATGCATGAAGGTTTTCAGCTTTGTTCTGTCTTTCAGAGCTTGCGGGAACTTTAATTATTGAATTTAACTTTTTCTGACTCCATATTTTAATAAAGGTAAACCCTAACCTTTGATTAAAGCTATAGTAAACTATGTATTAATAATTAGGGAAATGCACCCACTTATCATAATTAACCCTTTACATAATGAGATACTTTACTTATTAGCATTTAACATTATTGTAGAAAGTGATAAGATTGAACATCTCATTTATTAACAAACACTAAGTTACACAGCAAAAAGATCAAACAATAGCAGAGGCTACATGATCTGAAAAGGCTCTAAGCCTTCCAGATCACGGGCATATTCAGAGACAAATAGCCGCGAGCTCCTTGATCCAAATCCGCTCCCACGGGAGGGTCTAGTTGAAATGTAAATCAGACAGCATGTTTGAGAGGACGAAGTAATCAAATCTGGTGTATCTTTCAGAGGCAGATGCCATTGTTAATCAAAGTAATCACAGATGCGGATGGTAATCGCTTTAACACCTTCGCAACTCAAAGCAGATTCAGGGAGTGGTTGAGAGTCTCAACCCCCCTGGTTTAAACTCCTTGCACACTGTTAGATTTCTGTTGAGTTATTTACACATTCACAAATGTTATTATATATAAATATATACACAATTATTCACAATCTTACACATGTGTACAGTTAAAGACAAAATTATTACCCCCATTGTGAATGGCATTTTATTTCTGAATATTTCACAAGTGATGTTTAACGGAGTATGTTAAATGTTGTTCGTCAAATTAGTTTCTAATTTGCACAATTAACCTTGTAAAGCGTTTAAATTGCACTTTAACCCTTTATAACCTGCACTAGAACCAAATCCATTTTACATTTTTACCTGCTGTGGTGCCAATTTTGGGAGTAATTTAATTTGCCATTCATCAATACAACCCTTAGATCCCACATTTTAATAATGTATGGCGTTAGGTCAATATTAACTGCAGAAAGTGTTAAAACTACAATAAACCGCAAAAAAAATTATAAATCGTTTTTTATTCGCCACGTTAAAGCTTTATCACTTAAAAATGAAAATGTAAAAAAGTTGCACTAAATGCTTTTGAACCATTGTAAATTTATTCTGGGTATATTCATTGCTTAGTTTTTGAGACACCCGATGCCCCCTTACAGACAGCAGCAGGGATGTTATGGGATGTTTAGGAGAGCTTTAGATACCGATTGAGTCCAAGACAAAAGTTTGGTAAAAGTCCCGGGAAGATGACCTTATGTCATGCTTCTCCGGTAATATTGCAGAGTTTCTTACATTTACAATGTAAAATATCCTATGTTGGAGGTGCTGTTAATGGCATGATTTTTGTGACTTTATACAGTTTTTTTGTGTGCGTGCGTGCGTGCGCACACCCACTCATTGAGCTCTATGAGGCATGTTTCATATGTAAGGCTAACTCCTTCAGCTTTATATGCAAAAATAATTATTGCTCTATCCTATGTGGTTCCAGTTTTACTGGCAATTAAAAAAATGGATAAAATTAAGAAAAAAAGTTATTCAATCTCTCAAGATTTTCATAAAGGATACATGCATTAAGAAACACTCCTGAAGAAGAAATGTCTCCAAGCCGGAATGAAGTTTACAACCTGCAGAGAGGTAATGCTGTTTTTGGAGAGGCATTTTTACTCAAGAACACATGGTGGGAGTATAATGCTATGGGGGGTGTTTCAGTGCATTTGGTACTGGGAATCTCATTAGGGTTGAAGGAAAGACCACCTCTGATAGTCTGCAAGAAAACCTGGTTTGGGTCGACATTTTACTTCCAGCATAGTAACCAAAAGGACACCTCACTTCTGGTGAAGAAATAACTCCAGATGAGTTGAAATTACAGTGATACCCCGAGATACAAAATTAATCCGTTCCAGGGTGGCTTTTGTATCTCGAACATTTCATATCTCGAAGCAAGTTTTACATGTAAAAACTTCTGAGAAGGCATCACAGGGTTTCTCTAACTTGTGCTACAGAACAGCACATTCCACTTTAGAAACATTATTTCTTTTATGACACTGTCAAGGCTTTTCTCAATGATCATGACAAAGAGGCAAAAACGAAAGTTTGACCACAATAATAATAATATTTAATAAAGAACTCAAAGGTACAAACAAACGTAAACGCTGGCAGACATAACAAAAAGTAACGAGGTGGTGAGCGTCCTAGCCCACGCCAGTCACGTCAGGGTAGCGCTAGCCCAGCGACAGACTGCAGGAGCAGACGCGCAGCTCAAAAGAGTCACGGCTCCTCCACCACCACTCCCAAGAGAGCGCTGGAAGGACTTTTATCCTGTGGAGAGACTCCGGGCCCAGGTGTCATCCATCAGGACAATTAACAGCTCCGCCTAGAACTTTAAATAAAATAATTAATAAAGAAAAGGCTAATGCAAAGTGCGGGCCGTCACAGACACCTTGACTCTAACTTTTGTTATAGTACATTATTGGTAATCTATACAATCTGTCTGCACTGGGAGAATGGAGCGCCAGGACCCAGAAGCGCAGCGCGAAGTCAGACTTAACAAGCGGATAATAGAACAGAACTGTCAGCTTTTTTTGGTATCTTGGAATTTTCTTTGTATCTCGAAGCAAAATATTTCCTGTGAGACCTTTCATATCTCGAACATTTCATAACTCAAAGCATTCATATCTCGAGGTACTATTGTATATCACTAGGGAAATATGAGTGAAAATTTTACTGGGGGCTAATAATTTTGTGAACTGTATATCTCTGCGAGATAATCCAAAACCTATTTTTAAAACAAATATGTTCTTTTCAGGTTCGCCAGAAAATGCTGTATGCTGCTACGAGGGCCACACTGAAGAAGGAGTTTGGCGGTGGCCATGTTAAAGAGGAGCTTTTTGGCACTGTGAAGGTTCTATGTGATATCCATCAATTAGGTGCTTATGGGTCTGAGCTGCACGTTTCTCTCTAACACATATCTATCTCTTTAGGATGATATCTCTCTAAATGGATACAGAAAATACCTGAGCTCACAAGCGGCGCCTTTGCCTCTGACTGCGGCGGAGGAGGAGCTGAGACAAATCAAACTCAATGAGGTAATGCTGAAACACAGCACCATACTCAGGCCTTTCTGAAAAGCCACGTTTCAAATCAGTAGCTTCATAAACCCAAGCAAATAACTCTTGATTGTACATAAAGCCTTCTCTGTTGTATTGCCAAGGTAAATCTGCTCAGAAATCCTGCTTAAATTGACATTTGAATTCTTAATTGTGCAGCTTTTTTTAGCTTCAATCTAAAAGTAGAGAAGCACAATCTCATCCTCCCATGCTCAATCTGGCTTCTGCAACAAATTGTTAAAGAGGATTCTGGCAGCTGTAGGATTACAAATGTAACATCCTTTGTAAGCTATGCTTTTCCTACATAACTATTTAACAACGGCCAAACGTTATGTGTTTAACTTTGTATTTGGCACTTAAGATTCATCATTTAATGATTGTGATTTACAGAGTATTGCTTATTAAGATAGACAAACTCCTTTTACATAATACCAGTCAATCTACGTTGTCCTTGTTGGGGGCTGGTGGAATTAGGTAGGCGCTATTTGATTTACAGTCTTTTGTTATCTGATCATCTGAACTGACCACTCCTTTTGTGGGCAGCCCCCAAAGGTTTCCAGTGTTTAAGATACAAGGAAAGAATGTTTTAGTGTGCTGTGTTGAAGGATTTTGGGTGACTGCAGGTCAGAGCATTAAACTTGTTCTGTTACCCAAAAATCTCCTTGTCTTCGATTCTTCTGAGTTTCAAACATAGCTCTGACAAACCTTCCCTCAGAACAGACTCTAGGTCTTGTGGAGGTTATTGACTGGTTCATTTAAGCTCCCCGTCATTTGGAAACAATCAATGGGCTCTGTGCACTATGTGGGAAGGAGATTATAGAACATTAATCTACATGTGAGGGAAAGCTGCTTTGGGATGAAAGAGTGGTTTTATTGAGTGAATCAAATGCTGCTCTCAGTTTCAACAGCAGGAGTTTTGCAGTGTACAGATGTTTGCACTGGAGTCATGCAGTGCACAAGATTCAGTGTTTAACGGTCATGAAGTAACTTTTAGATGTTCTATTATTTGAGATTTATTGTCAATACGAATTGACCTACATTTAAAGGACTGTATACATTTTGTTCACGTTTCCATTCACTATTTCTTTTTTTACCTACCGTATTTTTCGCCGTATAAGACGCACTTTTTCTTCCCCAAAACTGAGGATGAAAAATTGGTGGGTCTTATACGGCGAATGCAGAGCGCTGCAGAGCGGAGGGCGGTCACGGCCGTAGGAGAGGCGTAAGAGAAGCCGCGGCTTCGATCTAGCTCCGGAGCCGCCGGCTATGGCAAGCCCTTTTAACATTTAAACATCTGCCCTGACTATCCGCAAATGCATTTAAAGATAGGAATAAATGTATTGTGACTAGTAGTAAATATATTTTGACTGGGCGTAAAGACCAAATTTGGAGATATCTTCAATTTTAATTCCCTTGTAAGAAAGTACATTTGAGATATCTCCAATTATATATTGACTTTTCAAAACTCAATTAAAGATATCTGCAATATAATTAGAGATATCTCTAAATCCTTTAGGACTAGTTGTAAATCTCCATTGACTTCCATTGAAAAATATTTGCAGATATCTTTAATTGATTTTTGACTAGTCGCAAATGTGTTTAGAGATATCCCTTAATACATTTTTACTAGGCGTAACTCTTTTAAAGATATCTGCGGTATAATTAGAGATATCTCTAAATCCTTTGCGACTAGTCATTAATCTAATTGCAGATATCTACAATTGTATTTCGGCTAGTCATAAATCATTTAGAGATGTATTGCAGATATCTTTAAATATAGCTAATTTGAGATATCTGCAATTCAGTTGTTACTAGTCTTAATTGAATTAGAGATGTCTTTAATTATATTGCAGATATCTTCAATTGAGTTTGAATAGTCAATATATAATTGGAGATATCTCAAATTCACTTTCTTTCTAGGGCAATTACAATTGAAGATATCTTTAAATGTCTTTAAGCCCAGTCAAAATATATTTACTACTATTCACAATAGATTTATTCCTATCTTTAAATGCATTTGCGAATAGTCAGGGTTTAAATGTTAAAAGGGCTTGCCATACGTCGGCCACATTTGTACACCCGGCGGTGCGCGTTGACGTCATCGCCCATCTCTGCTCATCGATCCTACCATAGCGCGGATCGTAAGTAGCAGGTAGGCAGCTGCATTGTGCCAGCTATTATTACTAATGTGGGGGCAATGTTGCACTGGAACAGTGATGGTGATAACGAATGGTGGACTTTAGAGTGATGAGTGGGGGCAAAGAAAAAACATACTGGTATGTTTGTCTTGTTGTTTTTTTCACTGATCCAAAATACGGTAGATCTGATCTGGCATATAATTGTTCTTAAACTGCTGTTAACTTTTACACAGTTTATATAACATATTATACTACAGTATATGGTTCATATTTTTTTCTAGATCTTTTCTCATTTAAAATTGGGTGCGTCTTATATGCCGGTCTTATATGGCAAAAAATATGTAATTTAATTAAAATTTTTTCGGGTTTTGCTATAAATTGAATTTACGGTACTTTACTTATTCGTAGTGGTTTATCTGCATGTTGAATTCCAGCAATGACCAAAAAGCAAAAAAATGCTAGACAATATTATTGGCATGTTTTCTCTGTTATTTTTTTTTTATTATTATTTTTTTTTGCTTCCTTCCCTCAAAATTTTAATATTGTTTCAAGCATGGGATTCTCCTTTAAGCTCATGTTAACAGTTGTGGGCTCAAAATCACACCTGAAGGCAGATAAAATGAATAGAAGCTCAGATATTCTTTGCATTGTGTGTCTGTGGATGACCGAAAGAGGAGAAGAGAACTCTCTTCAAACCAAACACACATCAACAAGTCCATCCAGATGTCTGGGATGTTTACATCTTAAAAAAGCGTTCCAGAGTGATGTTTGCCTTGAAACGCTTGCTCATTTCTTCAGAGAGTTGTGTAGCTGTGAATAAATTGTTGGAAAATTGTGATTGGTACTGACCCACCCTCATAATAACTGTACTTTACTAATGACACATTTTAGAGATTGCTATGTGTGCATTCAGTTGCAGACAGATGTCCATGTGGACACCAAGCAGCAGACTCTTCAAGGAGTAGCCTTCCCTATGCAGAGAGAGGCCATCGAGGCTCTGGAGCAGTTTCAGGAGAAGAGGATTAATTATGTACAATTGGTACTTCAGGCCTTTTATTAACCTTTGGATAAGAAATGGATTTTTCCCTTTATTTCTGTATATCACACCCTTTCTCCTCAAATGCACCCAGGTTTGAATATGTAGGGTGACCACCTGCTAATAAGCTCAAGGGGGGGGGGGGGGGACAATGTGGGACAATGTGGGACACTGCCTGGCGCTGCAGCGCTCCCTCCCTACGGGCAGACTCACTGATTTACCAATTTCTAGCACATGCCACCTGAATGTTATATTAATAATGCCATATTCCCCTAATTGTTGATGTATGCTCATGAATAGGTCAATTTATTTAAAATTAACAGTGTGTGTTGCTATTTGACTAATTTTAGCTAATCATCTTATTCTACTGATATGTTAAAAGTTAACTTTTCCTTAAGTTCACAAAAAATTTGCATCAGAAGCTAACGTTAGCTAACATAATGCTGCACATCCGTGCCTTCGTGAATCCAGGCTCTGTGTATCCTTACATGATTGTGAGCAACATTCCACTATTCTCTATCTCCCCAACTAAATAAGCAACTATAATTTTTGAAAAGGTAAAAATATTTCTATAGATACCAGTAATTTTAATATAAAATCAATAATGATCAAAAGTGTAAAGCAGCATCTTGCATTTTTTTGTATAATAATCTGTTTTTAGACAATCTCTTTTAAGTTCATCCCATCTGTGTGTGTGTGTGTGTGTTTCCACAGCCCACACGCCATTCTTTCTCCATTTTTCGAATTGGAAAGCGCGAATCTAAAAGTTCCTTCCTAGTGTGCCTGGTATGCACATGAGAACACTGTCTAGGCAACAACGAAAAAGTTGACCGCTAACTAGTCAGCAGTTCAAATGAGGGGTAGGTGTGGCATCAGTAGCGTGCTGAACTGTCATGGAACGTTTGTTTGGCTGTTGGGACTCAAGGATATTGAGTGACCAACTTTTTTTTGAGCAAGCATTGATTATGCGTGACACAGTCTCGATTTGCGTGCTACATTGATTGTGCTTCAAACACTGCGCGCACACGCTACGAGGGACAGCTGGTCACCCTACGAATATGTCGTTGCAAAACTTTTTTTCATTTTGACCCCTGCCTACATTATACAGAGAAATTAGAGTCAAACACTTTAGTAACTATTTAAAGTTTAACTGAACTGTTTCTTTTAACAGGAAATAGATTTTCCTAAAGAGTCCATTATATTGTCAAGTACGGCTCCAACAGATCTGAAAGACCTGCCAAAAAGGATCCCGAAAGATGCAGCTCGCTATCACTTCTTCCTCTACAAACACTCTCATGAAGGAGACTACTTGGAGTCCACTGGTGAGCGAGTTGCTCTAGAAAAAATGTTGAGCAATATAGCTTTTTTTTATATTTTCAAACAATAATCACCAAAAATAGTCATAAATATATCAGGGTTCCTACTGATCGGTTTATACTGCTCTCCTGGGGTGTCAAAAGATAATCTAAGAGTAAACAAAATCTAATTTGATAAAATTCCAGTCAAAATTATTATCCCTCTAATGTCAATAAACAGTAAATGCCTTTTACCTGATAATGGCCAAGTTGTTTGTTATAATTCACCAAGTCTCAAGCATGTCTCCTGAGGACAATAGCCCATTATTCCTGAGGACATCTCTCAAGTTCCTCCATATTTGTTGGTGTGCTGGAACACACTTTGGAGCTCCACAGCACAGATTTTTCAATTGCAGTGATCTTTTGGATTGTTTAAAAAAAAAACAAAAAAAACAATTATGAACTCCCCCTTGTGCACTCCAGTTTTGAACCACCGGTACTTGTTATACTTGTCTGGTCGCACCCACCATCTTATGCGCTGCGCAGACATTGAACAAAGCAACTCCTCGGGTGACAAACATGAGAATTTTCATTCTTTTTGAGAATCATGACCGCAGCATCAACTAAAGGGCTTGGTGGTTGGAAACTACGGGATAATATCTGCTGCTAACACACCCGAGTAACTGTGGTAATAACACACACGCAAGCTAATAGACACTAGGACCTAGACTGCAACGGACATTTGCTAATAAAGTTAGCAGCCTATTTTGGTCTGTAGTTATAGTGGGGTAAAAAAAGTATTCAATGTATTAAAAATCAGACAATGTGATTTTTTTTGGGTTTTTCTTTCTCCTTTTGTCTCTCAAAGTTAAGGTCTATCTATGATGAACATTACGGGCCTCTTGCACAATTGGCGGCTGACTAAATACTTTTTTCCCCCACTGTATGTGCAAAACTTTAAGCTCGCTTACTCACGTATTTACACAAAGACCAGTTTTAAGTTACCTTGGAAAGAATCTCAGATTGCTGAATATCTACTGTGCTAACTCTTTTCTTTGCATATGTTAATCCTTAGTAGATCATATATATGTATCATTTTATTTTTGAATGAAAAGCCTATCGACAATGTCACAATGTGAAATCGAGCATTTATTCACATTTATATACACATTTTTAATATTTTAAGAGGTAAATTAAATTATTAAAAGACTATTTTCAATCAACTAAATATTAATCTACTTTGACTAAAATTATTTAGATTTTCGTTGACTAAAATGTGGCTAAAACTGACATTTTTAAATGACTACCACTAAAACTCAGACAGCTGCTAAAAACAACACTGACCCTGATGAGATTTTTTGTACCAACTTGTATGATAACTTTTCTGTGTGTTTTCACAGTGTTCATCTACTCTATGCCTGGTTATAAATGCAGCATCAAGGAGCGAATGCTGTATTCAAGCTGCAAGAACCCGCTTGTAGACACGGTGGAGAGAAACTTGGGTATTAATATAGCAAAAAAGGTATTCTATTTGTCTAGTATTGCAAACAGTATTCAGCCTAAAGAGACCATTCCTATCCCCAATTTATTTATTTTTTTGTCTGTCCCAAAAATAAATGACTGAGTATTTTTTTATATTGAAGATTTTGTATAATACTTATTCTTTTAATAAAAAGAAAGAGGCAAGATCTTAATCAAAGCTGATGATGGGGAAACAATTTCAATCTTTTGGAAAAACAATTCCTTCAACCTAGATTAAAACATTTGATATTTTATATACTAACCCTTTATTTTCTTGTTAATAATTTGTTCACAGCTTGAAATCGACAATGGTGACGAACTAACCAGCGACTTTATGTATGAAGAAGTTCATCCTAAACAACACGCACACAAGCAAATTTTCGCCAAACCCAAGGGGCCAACGGGAAAAAGAGGTGGTCGCCGAATCACACGGGCCCCAGGGGATGGGGGTGATGACGACTAACCTCTTGCTATTACACGATTGAACATTCCGCTTGATCTAACGAATCCCGTCCTCAAGCAAATCCCGTATTACCCGAGTCGTGTAGACCACCACCCTATAAACGGATCTATGCACAATGTACAACACTAAGCCTGAAATCACTTGTAGCTTGTAATATGAAAGGCTAGGTAAAACTGCATATTGAAATACGCAAGAATGTATTTTAATATGCCATGGGAATAGTTTGAAGACTTATGCTGTTTACCTGCAGAAATTAGCCAAGGTTTTAAAATCCAGTGCAATATTTCTTTTTAGTAATTTTTTTTATTATTAATTTTATGGGGCAAAAATTTGATTTTAATAAACAGGATTAGGTCTGTTCTGCTTCAGGGGTAGCATCAAATTTCTGCATTAAAATTATCTTTGGAACCTCTCACTCTAAACCAGCTTGGCATGTGTAAAAAGTCAGCACTTCAGATCTGTTTTTATAAGGGATTATACATTCAATTTATGTGGGGAAACTAAAAAATCACTGAAAAAAGCTCAATATTAGTTGCTACCGCTGAAACGTATTGGGATTATTTAGATGAAGGATTTGCCAAGACAAATGTACTGAAAAACCTTATGATTGTGTTTTATTCATTGAAATTTGTGTTATTTTTTTCTCATTGTAATCTGTGGTTAACTATAGTCTTAAAATGTTTATACAATTTTCCGAAATTCAGATCATTCAAATATACTTTTCACAGTGTCCCAGAAAACAAGCCACCTACAGAGATGCTATTATATATATACTGTACACATGCTTGTTGAAAATTCTGAAGTCTGTGTCTGTAGTGTCAACAAATTACCTCCATTCCATGGCATTCACGTCCACGCTAATATAAGTCCATGGTAGAGCTTGTGGTAGATGCTGGGACTGTTGGCCCGTCTGGAATGACCCTCAACTGATTTACAAGAGGAAAACCACTATTACAGTCTTTATATTAAGAAGTCAGGAACAGAATCATTGTAGAGTCTTAATGTCTTTTTCTATGCATTGTGTTTGAAAGAAGAGGGAAAAAAATAAAAAGATTATTAATTATCTTTACTCACCTGTCTGCTCGTGTGTTTATGTGTTACTTTTGTATAGTTTTGTTAAAGATGCTTAATTTTGTTATTCATTTTGCAATATATGGACAAAATACTGTACCAGTGACTGTATGAAATTTTTAGATGGCCTACAGACAAAGCACCTGAAAAATACTTAAACCAACTGAGAGGCCGGTCTCTGGATCGGAACCTTACTGACCAACTTGGGCAGAAGGTAAGGAAGAAGTCTATATTAGAACATCAGAATGATGCCAAAGTGTCCAAATTGTTGAGTGCTATGCAACAGTTCTAGGCAGGTGTGAAAATGCTATAACCTCATTTTTCAGAAGTGAAAGTGTTAATCTCTTATGTTAATCAGGCACACTTTTCCTTAAAACACTTGCATGCATCTTTTGAAAGAGTTTAACTGGTACCCTTTCCCAAGATGGCCCTTAACAACTGTATGGTGTCGTTTTCCTGTTGCATAACAAATTTTGGGCCAGTCATATGCCTCCCTGATGTCATAACCCACCTTGATGGCAAATTGAGATTCATTTTGACCAAAACTCCAGTTTCATACCCCAATACCACCATGCTTCACTGTTGCCTTCAGACATTCGTTACTGTACCACTTTCCAGCCATTTGAAGAACTTGATGAAAGCCTTCTGCTGCAGCAAAATATTGTTTTCTTACTTTTGTACTTTAGTTACTTTGCCTTGTTCCCTAGACAGAGAAATGTTTTTTGGCTGCAACTCTTCCATGAAGACCACTTATCGCCAGACTGCTCTGGTCAGTAGATGGATACACCTGGGTCCCACAGGTTTCTGCCGATTGTGAGCTGGTGCCACTTCTGGACATATTCTGTTTTCAAAGGCAAATAGAGTGGTGTGTCTTTCATCTACTGCACAAGTTTCCTTGTCTGACCACTGCTCTACAATCCTCAACTCTTTCTAGATTGAACATCTTGAAACCAGGTTGCTTTGAAATCTGTCTGGGAGAGACCTTATAGATACAGCATAACTAGCTTGTGCCTTGTTGCTGTCCTCAATCTTACGATGACAAGAATTTGTTAACCTCACCTTTGTAGCAATTTTGCAGTCACTATGTTTGAAGCCACCTACACAGCAATTTCTTCACTTATGTGCTATTGATCATTAGCAGCTCTTTGGTGTAAATTGTTGACCGCAGTGTAGTTATAAGAATTGAAGCTGAACTTGTCAAAAGGTTGTAATACTAAATATTTATTTATTTTGCAGTTTGTAAATGTGCATTAGAATATTCAAGGCATATTTTTTTGGTTCACAGAATTTTTTACACCTGCTTAAAAGTTGGCACACTACTGTAAGTTTTACACAAATTTCAGGTTAAAATATTTATATAAAGGCTACTTGAGATAATCCTTACTTTTATTTCCATAGTTAACATGAGTTTTTCTTGCTACTGTGTCTTTAACAGACGGGTCACGTGTTTCCGGAAGAACTCAAACGAAAGCAACCTAAACATGCGGTGAGAGAATGGTGGATGTAAATTGTTATTGCTTGCTTCAGTTCGAACTATTGTAACTGTTGTAACGTCTTAATAATGTTTACGCTTTACAAGTCTAAGAAAGGCAATAAAATGATGACAAAACCACTGTCACGACGCAGAGTGTATCTTAGTTCACAATTCAATAATGGAGAGAACCCCTTTCTCTTGCTTTATATCACACCACGAAGGCTTCCACGGTACTATTAAAAACTCACCTTTAGACTTCATTGTGACTGAGATAAATATTACAGGACAACTCGTTAACAGTTATTCTGTTGAAGGGCAGACAAAAAGACCTCAGCCTATTAAAAGGAGTTCTAAACCAATTTTAAAACAATCAGAAGACGTTTCAATCAAGATTGCTTTAATCTGAATCTCATCCTGGGTGCTAGTGTGAACAGGGAGTTGGAGGACTTCACTAACAAATTGAGGGTGAAATCCAGTTCCAACCTCCAAGAAAAAGAGGAACTGTCTCTGGGAATTTATCCTGATAAAAACCTGAGAGCTGTCATCCACAAGGCAGTACGCTTCAACTTTCCCTTCCTTCAGACAGTCACCAACCAAACTGAGATTCAGGTCCGGGAGGACCCAGACGTCAAATAGCTCAGTGCTTTGTCCTCAGAGGGAGAAGCTGAGGACTTTTTCAGGTTCATTGATGCCAAATCACCAGGCTCTTCCTGCTCCTTCCTGCCAGATGACAGCAAGGAGCATAGGACGTCAGTTCACCATTTTGTTAGCAAGCGTTTTGGAAAGCTTGTAGAAACCAAAAGCTTTACAGAGCAGGAGAAGATGGCCATCAGAGTACGATTGAGGGAGAGAGGCAAGCCAAGCAAGAAGAGGACGATGGCTGATTGTTGTGAACATGAGATGCAATACACTGGTGAGTTCTTTAGAAATCACAATCAGTGGCTTGTACTGGTCCGTGTCTCCTTCTCTTCCCATCAGCTTTCACACTGCGGAAGGAGACTCTGGAGCCCATCAGCTATACCTGTCTGCAGTGCTTTGGGTACTTCCCTCAGATTTTACCTATGCTGGAATCAAAGACAAGAGAGCCTTGACCTACCAGGCCATGGTGGTGAAAAAGATTTCCTCATTGCGTTAAAGAAATCTTATTCTGTTTTATTTCTTTTTCGTTAATAAATTACTCAAATTTTGACCACCCATAAACAGGCCATGTTAAGTATTACCCTGAAACCTTTTTTTAGATGTTTTCATGGGTGCATTTCTGCTGGAGACGATAATCTGACATTTATTTACAATATTAAATTAGTCATTTTCAGTAATTTTGCCACTTGTTTCAAAAGGAAATGCCAATCAAGTGACATTCCAGCATACTCGTCATTGCGTGAAATGGCTTACAAAACAAGCAGATGTCACCAGGTGCTTTTAAAATGTAGGACAAAAAGCTTAGAACTACAATAATTTCTGGTCGCCAGTCCATCACAGGGCAATTTTCACTCACACATTCATATAAGGGGAATTTAGATTATTCAATAGACCTAACCACATGTTTTGGTGTTTATATGGGAAACCGGAGTACCTGGAGGAAACCCACACAAGCAAAGGGAGAACATGCAAACTCCTTCCAGGAAGGTCACCGGCGAGCCTCGGACCAACAATCTTCGAACTGGAAGACCACAGTCCCAACTGTTCCATTTATTGTTCCTAATTATGTTGGCTTGCAAAAGCTAATATACTGTTGTTACTTTTAAACTGAGAAAAGAAGAAGATGGAAGAATAATAATGTCAAATTCCTGACTGCTACTGACTTCAAACTTTCCACAAATCTTCAAACTGATCTGACTTAGGTTGCTATGTCGTTTCAGACTGATCAGACCCCCAGTATAACTTCATCGTACTTCTAGCTAGAAACTCCATTCAAAATTTAAACATGTCTACTAAATTGAGGCTATAACTCATCTGTTTAATATCTTTTACAGATTTTTTTTTAAATTACAATTTAATTTCTGACTTTTATTATAATGCTACACAAAAGCGCTGAATCTCAATTTTTTTCCTCACTTTTAAACTAAAATTTAACCTATATGCACTTTTTTTTTTAAACCAGGAGGACTAAACGATAGAGAGGGCCAAAATTTGCTCAAAAAAATTCCCCCAGAAGATGATGTTTGAAAAAAATCAAACAAAGGTTGTAAATTAGCTTCTGTAGTTGGTTAATTTTGACCTAATCCTTCCACAAGAAACGAATGCATACAAGAATGATGTAAGTTTCTGGAAGTCCAAGTGGGGTGAAAAGGCTTTTTTTTTTCAAGTTTCTAATCACTCAGTTGGAATCCTCAATTTGATCATCCAATTTAAAGGAGATGTTGGGTGTTCGATTTCTTTAGAGGGTAGTAAATGGATTAGACTGGTCGTTAAAATTGATAAATCTATGATGATGATAATCAGAGTAGCTACAATTTATGGCCACAATTTAATCTCTACATATCTCTTATTATATTGTTTCAAACCAAAATTAAGCCTTGGAAAAAAAAGCATCAACAAGCTTTCATTATTATTACAGGTGACTTTAATGATGTTCTAGATGACTAAGCTGACTGATATCCTCTGA
This sequence comes from Danionella cerebrum, assembly GCA_007224835.1. NCBI lineage: Eukaryota > Metazoa > Chordata > Actinopteri > Cypriniformes > Danionidae > Danionella > Danionella cerebrum. The sequence continues at coordinate 43,410 of SRMA01010019.1, forward strand.
AAATTACTCAAAATAACACAATTTATAATTTATGTGATTATCTTAACATTGCAGATACTTGTCGATATTTTGAACTTGGTTTAAAGGAATATACCAGGAGTAATTGAACATTTTTTTTAACAACTAGCTAAAGATTTTAAAAAATGCTCAAGTACATGAAAGTTAGGCGTTAATTAATTTTATATGTATTCTTAATTTTTATAGTGATTTCCAGAATAAGATGGATTAAATGTAATACATTAGAATAAAGTACAATTATGATAATAAAATTGCCAGCATCATATGTAAAAAAAAAAAAAGTAATTAAAGACATGATTGCTGCATTGAAAAATGTACAGTCTGGGACAAAAGGTGCAGATACACTCATTCTCATGCATGTGTAACCGGGTCAAAAGAGGGTTTAAAAGACCAAGTTAAGGGGTATTTCTGTTGGCCTACAGTGAGCGGCAAGCTTTTACTGTGTTTGCGTTCGCTCATCTTTGCTGGGCTGAATTGATGTACCTGGCCCTTTAAGGAGCTCTGTGTTTTTCTGCTTTTGCGCATGTCAGTTTTTCTGAGCGCGAAACAAAGGAAGAGAGGGAACTCGTGTAGCGTTGTGCTGACTTAGTGAGGAAAGTGTTCAATATTCTCAGTTTATACCGCCAAGCAGCTAAGTTAATCAGCATCTATGAACGCGAGTGGCGTCTGGGAGTGCCTGCAGTGAGGGAGCTGCGGTGTGTGACGGAGTTGGTTCAAGTTAAAATATGCGTCGTAAAGTGTCAGCGCCGGCTAACGCGTATGTTGTTCAAACTAATCTTTACATTAATGTAGCAAGTCATTTAAAAGGAATACAGTTAATTGTTAAAGTTCATTGGTGCATGTGTGATCTTACTCAGAGGGGAGAGAGTTGATGCCGAGGAGCTGAACTGTAAGAAGCCTGCATTTATTGCCAAGCTGCCCTGTGGGGTGAGTTGCCGCCATGTCAAGTTAATATGTCTTTAGTTTTCAACGGAAAGTTATTTTTCTGTATTTAACGTTGATTTTGCAATATCATCTTGTTTAGAATGTAGAAGGGTAAAAGAGAGTTGTGTATAATTTCATTGAAGTCCTCTGTCAACCCTAAAGCCTAAGTTCTTTTGTTTTAACGCTGCTTGTTTTATTGCAAGTCAGTCGAGAATAAAGACCCCTTTTTTTTATAAGTGTTCGGTGGTGTCTTTTTATTCACCTGTTAAAGTCTTACTGGCGACACCTATTTTTGGTACCAGGAGTGGGGTCTCTCTGAGCTAGCTTCAGCGGTTGAGAAAAGGGAATAACATTTTTGATAGAAGTGAATAAAGAGGACAACGGTAGGGGTGGAGGAGGAGCTTCTGCATCACATTGCTGGTGCAGTCAGAGAGAACGGTCAAAGCGCTGGTGTTCTGGAGAAGAAAAGAGGCGGAGTCATCACAGAAGCCACAGTTGATCACAGGAAAAGGACCCTTTCAAGGAGCGCGTAAACGGACCGTGACCATTGATTTGACACCAAGGACTACCACAGAGAATGGATCGAGACACGGATGCCTCACCAGGGAGCAGCCAGCAGATGGACGGTGCTGGTGCTGTGAGTCATGGTGATGGAGGTAACCCAGTGTCGCAGCTCCAATCACAGGTTTTAGATTTGGGACAGAAACATGACCAAGTGCTGTCAGCCCTTGCAAACTTAAATATTGCCAACACCAGATCCTATGTGTACATTCCTAGGGAGCGTCAGATTGTCCCATTCTCTGGTGATTATTGTAAGAAGTTGAACGAGTTATGCGAGTTCGAGGGTTAAACCTTGCAGATCAGACCGATTTCATTCTTTCACATTTGAGGGGTTCTGCGTTGGATGAGATAAAACTGCGTATGGGGGGAGAGAATAAGGAGCCACAGGAGCTATTTTTATACCTAAGAGGAGCTTTTCGTGAAAAGCGGACAACACCGCAGTTACTGCACGCATTCTACGCCCGTAGACAAAATGAAGGGGAGGGTTTTAGAGAGTATTCTCATGCTCTTTCTCAATTGTTGAATGCAACCCTTCAACAGTCACCGAACGCAGTTCCGGACTCACATATGGCTCTCAGAGATCAGTTTGTTGAAGGTGTGCGAGACTTAAACCTTCGCAGAGAGCTTCGTAGGTTCGTGAGAGAGCGGCCTGACAGTACATTATTTGCGGTTCGTGATGAAGCCATGTTGTGGTGCGTTGAGGAGAAACAGCGTGACACTAATGTAGCTAGGAGCAGGAACATTAGGAGTAATGACCACTGTGAAAGTTCTGGGCAGCCTCTGAATGGTCCTTCCACCAACGACTGGAGTGTAGCGCTACAAGAGGTAGTAAAAGTGATCAGTCAACAGGGAAAAGCAATTAGTGACCTAACAAAGGCAGTGAATGAGCTCACTACCAGGAGGGCAGGTTCAGTTCCCGATAGTGCTACACGGCCCAAGTTCAAACCTAGGTACACAGACGAGGGTCAGCCAATCTGCCTTAGATGTGAGGGTGTAGGACACATCGCGAGGGACTGAACGGAATCACATGGCACAAGTCCCCAGTCTAGGTCTGGATCCATGCAGGGAAACGGGGTTGCTCCATTGCAGTGAGCCGAGCAATGCGAGGGAAGTCTGAAGGCTCCAATAATGTTTCACTTACCAGAGAGTGGTTTCTTAAGCATGCTGTAGGCACTTGTCCAGAAGTTGTAATTCATATTGATGGTGAACCGGTGCGCTGCTTATTAGACACAGGAAGTAACGTAAGCACCCTAACTGAGAGCTTCTTTAGAGAAAATCTACATGGTGAAGATAATGACATCCAGTGTACTACTAAGTGGCTCAAAATAACTGCTGCTAATAGATTACCGCTGCCATACCTAGGGTATGTGGAGTTAGATATCCAGGTAATGGGTTTGACCATACCAGAGTGTGGGTTCTTGATTGTGAAAGATGGAGAAGTGTCAGATCCAGAGTCGACACCACCAGGCATCATCGGGATGAACATAGCCCAGCGGTGTCGACAGCTCATCATCTCAGAGTTTAATAACACTTTAGGGGGCCAAGTAGACTCCGTGTAGAGTGAAGCTTTCCATCAGGTTCAGGAAGTGGAGCTTAGTGACAAGATGCAGGTAGCTAGAGTCAGTGGCAAAGGAAGTTTCCATGTACCTGCTTCATCTTTTGCCACAGTCCACGTGAGGGTCCATGCAAGAAAATCGGGTGGGGAAGAACTGGCTTTGTTTGAACCAGGAAGGGTACCCCTGCCTAGAGGGTTGATCACGGTCCCTACCTTAGTACCGCCTCGTGCCAAAGTGTTTCCAATCCAAGTGATGAATCTTTCACCAGATGATATTTGGCTTCCAGCAAAGGCAAAAATGGGTCTGATTACCAGCTGCCAGCAGATTGAGAGTAACACCCGTGGAGTAAAGTTTCAGCGCGGTTCCGCTGAACAGCCTGGCCAAGGTGAAGGACAAGTTAAGGGGCCAGAGGTCAACCCAGATGAGTTTCAACTTCTAGACGAACTACAAATAGGGGGCACACTTGAACAGCGGGTTGAGTTGCGTGAACTCCTCAAGAAGTACTCTGATGTGTTTGCCACCTCTGAAGATGATTTGGGATACACTGATAGAGTGAAACATGAGATACCATTGGAGGATGAGGTGCCCATTTCTCAACCATACCGGCGCATACCCCCAAATCAGTTTGAAGAAGTACGAGATCACATTTCAAAGTTGCTCAAGAAAGGTGTGATTCATGAGAGCTCAAGTTCTTACGCCTCACCAATTGTGCTCGTCCGCAAAGCCGATGGGAGTCTCAGGCTCTGCGTTGATTACAGGAAGCTAAATGCGAAGACCAGGAGAGATGCCTTCCCACTACCATGAATAGATGAGAGTTTGGATGCATTGGGAGGAGCTGGGATATTTTCTTCAATCGACCTGGCCAGTGGCTACCACCAAGTGTCTGTTCATGAGAAAGACCGCCATAAGACTACGTTTGTCACTCCATTTGGGCTATATGAATATCATCGTATGCCCTTTGGACTTTCCAATGCACCTGCAACATTCCAGCGCTTAATGCAATCGATTATGAATGATTTGGTGTTCCACATAGCACTGGTGTACTTGGATGATCTCCTGGTGTATTCGGCAAACTTTGAGGAACACCTAGAGAGGCTGGAGACAGTGTTCAAAAGGTTGCGAGACACAGGACTGAAGGTCAATGTGAAGAAATGTAACTTCCTACAGTCCGAAGTTAAGTTCCTGGGTCACAGAGTTTCTGCGCAGGGAGTAAGCACAGACCCAGAGAAAATCAGTGCCGTCCTCAAGTGGCCCGTCCCGAGCACCCTAAAGGAGCTAAGATCATTCTTGGGGTTTTGTAGCTACTACCGGAGGTTCATCGAGGGATTCCCTCAAGTTGCAGGCCCATTACATGACGCAGTCAATGCCTGTCTGAAGGAAAGTAGTTCAAACAGAGGAAGGCAGTCACTCAAACAGGTCTGGTCCCAGTCATGTCAATCTGCCTTTGAGCGCCTCAAGGAGAAGCTTACAAGTGCTCCTACACTTGGGTACCCCAACTTCCACAACCTTTTGTGTTGGAGACTGATACGAGCAACCTAGGGTTGGGTGCTGTACTGTATCAACATCAAGAGTAGAAGAAGGTTGTGATTGCCTATGCAAGTAGAAGCCTGAGAGGGGCAGAGCAGAATGACTGGAATTACAGCAGCATGAAGTTGGAGCTCCTAGCCATGAAGTGGGCAATAACAGAGAAGTTCAGAGGTTACTTGCTGGGGTCTAAGCTTACATTAATTACGGACAATAATCCCCTCTGCCACCTTGCAACTGCAAAACTGGGGGCCATTGAGCAAAGATGGGCTGCTCAGCTCGCCATCTTTGATTTTGAGGTGAAATACAGACCTGGGAGGTGTAACACAGCTGCGGATGCACTGTCCCGTAGACCCGGCATGGAGGAAGTGGTATCTCAAGGGGAGGATGCAGAATATGATGGATGTGTGGCTTTGTGCAACTCCCTACGAACTGGAACCACCCTTGGACCCGAACTTTTGTTTGCTGGAAGGGAGAACTGTAAGGTTGCACAGATGCAAGCATGCATAATGGGGGAGGGCAATGACTGCTGCGCAAATACTCCTACCATGCCAGTATACTCCAAGGAAGAACTCCAGCGATTTCAAAGAGCGGATCCAACTCTCAGTGCATTCAGAAAGTTCTGGTGTAGAAGGAGAAAGCCAACTCACCAGAGAGGAAAGAGCTGCAAAGGTCAGCATTGTCCCTGCTGAAACAATGGAAGAGGATCAGTGAGAAGGATGGACTTCTGTACCGTGTGGTTGAAGAAGTGAGAGCTGGAGAATGCAATCAACTGCTGTTACCTGAGTGTTTGATTGAGCAGGTCCTTAGGAGTGTTCATGACCAACTGGGACATCAGGGTATAGAGAGAACCCTCAGCCTGCAAAAGCAGAGGTGTTACTGGGGAGGCATGTACAAGGACGTTGAGAAATGGGTGAAGAACTGTCAAAGGTGTGTGCTGGTTAAGTTTAGACATTTGTGTGTTTTAATCATTGCATTCATCATGTGCTTATGTGGCGGCAGTGAGACAAGAACTCATACGCAAGATACACTCAGCAGAGGGGCTCTTTATTTAAATAAACAAATAAACACAAAAGCCCCGTGAGAGGGGAAAACATTAACTAAACTAAAACACTGGAAACAGACAGCTAAACTAAAGACTAACTCTGAACAAGTTAAAATAATAACTTAGAACAGAGTAAAATAAAAAAAACATGAACACTCAAAGAAAAATAAATGCAGCCAAATTAATTCTCAGAATAGGACTTAAATGCCTCGTAGACTCACAAAGGTCATAACGGATAGGCACCTAGAAAAGAAATAATCTCAACAGCCATACTACGAAAGTCCTCTGAATGATCAACGACAATGAACCAGCACAGAAGGAAACAAAACCAGAGCTTATAAAGGAAAACTCAAATGAGAGACGGCTGGCCCGGGATGAAAGGTGGCACCGAGGAAGACCAATTACCAATCAGTAACACGGAAGGAAGACGTGACAATGCTGACATGGGAAAACAAACACAGGAGAATCACGTGAGCATGCACACACGTGAGGACTCTGGAACGGGAGCGAGGACGATTTAAAGTAAACGGAAAAAGGTGGAAGCCGCCCGCATGTACTTGGGTAAACACAAGCGCGGGGAGACCCGATAGGAAACAGATACAAGAAACACAGAAAATATAAAGAATAGAAAGACATGGGAAAGACGAGATGGAAACATACACGAGACCATAAGGAAAACAAACACGGGGAAAACCGAAAGTGCGAGAGCGCGCCAGTGCAGTAACGTGCACAGACGCGCACTAGAGACAGGTCGTTACATTACCCCCCTCTTAAGAAACGCCTCCAGGCGTTTAAACTAAAAGAAAGACCCAGACAAATAAAAAAGAAACCAGAGAACGCCTACGGGACCAATGCAACAATGGTCAAAAAACAAACATCCATAGAAGGGTCCCCACATCGAGTCAGGAAGAAAGGCTAACTCAACCTGACGGCTAGAACTAAAAATGACGCCCAAGGTGGGGCAGGTGGGTTTCTCCTCGGAACATCTGGATTTACACACAAGGAGGCATATAAGGCAGGAAAACAAGCAAAATATAGGCACAGTGACACTAACTCAAAAAATAACCCATGTAAATAATAGTCCAGAATAAATGAGAAAAGGTCCCCCACAGTCTTAATGAAAAGAGGCTGTTGAAGATCACACGGCGCAGCCAGGCGGAGAGGTACCTCAGGATGAGCAGACTGAGGTAGTGTCACCAAATACAGCAATTCTGGCTGACCAAGAACAGACGGTTCCAGTGGAGGGTTACCAACAGGAAGAACGTTGACTGGGGGCACCACGTAGCACAAGGGAGTGCAGGATACCTCACAGCACGGCAAGGCTAGTAGGGCAGTTCGCTGGAGATGAGCAGGCTGGAACGAGGATAGTAACTGAGTGACAGAGACAGGCCCCAGAGGCTGACCAGCAACAGGCGACCAAAGCTGCTGGTGATTGGTAGGAGCGACGGAGAACAGGTGTGTTCTCTGACCACACGGTATACTGGGATCTCAAGGGCAAAATGGAGCAGGCACCACCTGCGCAGAGTGTAAGAAGGTGGGGTAGATGCCCAGCCAGAGTAGGCAGGCAATGGCGATCTGGAGTTGTTGGGTGGTTTGGCTCAGGGTCTTGGACACAAAGAATGTACAGGGGACCTGGGGTGGAGCACAGATGGACAATAAGCTCTCTGGCACTGGGAGTGCAGGAAGTTTTCGTGGTAACGGTCGGACAGAGGTGTGCACTCTATGTAGAGGACCAACCACAACAGGGACGCAATGGCAATCTGCAATTGGTGGAAGTTTGGACTGGGTCTCAGACACAATGAAAGTGGTGGGGGCCCAGAGCATAGTGCAAATGGTCAATAAGGTCTCTGGTGGTGGGAGAGCAGGTAGTCTTCGTGGCAACAATTGAACAGGGGTTGAGTATGCCACGTAGACAGATATCCAAATCAGTGCAGAAACCATGGCTTGTATCTTGTTCAGACTCAGTTGAGGGATAGGTGGAGTTAGTGACAGGGGCGGAGCCATGGTAGTGACAGACAGAGTGGGGAACCCCAAGGACACAGTGAGCTGTAGGGGCCTTGAGAGCTGGGGTGTGTCTCCTCAGCTTCAACCATAAAAGGATTAGGTCCAGGGAAACAGTCAGGACTGCGAACCTGAAGGAAAGGGATTGAGCCCATCCGCTAGTCAAACTTCCAGGGTTGACAGTGACTAAAGGGTGGAGGTCTTTTTCATCCTCTTGAGTAACAGCTGGGATCACAGGGGTGGTCTCGCAGGTAGGCATTCTCATGGGACTGACAGGAACAAACAACTCTTGACATAGAGGGATGCTAGAGAACACGGGAACCCCCTCCAGGTGGCACTGAAGACCAACTACCCATTCCTCCGAATCAGGACATCCTGCCTGTTCTGCAGGGCACTGTGAGCCAGCCAGAAGGTCTTCAGTGGGACTCCTCCTCTCGAGGGAGTGAACACCGGCCTCCTGGGCAGTGGGTCTGAAGATCCCATCTACAACTGCTCTCTGGGCTGCAGAAGTGGGGACATCTCGGTAGGGAGCTAGAGGTGTCTCGGTTGAAAAACAGGAACGCCTGGGCAGGTCTTGAGGCACCACGGGGATGACGTAGACTGGGCAGACAGACTCAGAACTTTAAGAAAAGGGAACAGACTTGGAGACCATAGGTGAGCTGTTACTTGAGCTGTTGACTCTGATGCCCAGGGGAGAAAAGGAACTGGGGACCAAAGGATGCTTTCTTGGTCTCCTTGGAATAGGACAAACAGGTGCAAGCTCTGGAGGAATCTGAAAAAAGGAGATCTTCTTGCTCCTCTTCTTCTTCTTCTTTGTACCAGAAGTGGAAGGACAAGGGGTGGCTGCAGTGGAAAATGGAGATGGAGGAGTATGCTCCATCTGATATGGAAGGCTCTCAATATATTTGGACCAGTCATCATCATTAAAAGATGAAGGGAAGTGGCCAGGGTTAGGAGCAGCAGCATAGAAACCCTCCCAAAAGGCCCCCTGCTCTTCAGCATCGGAATCAGCACAATCTGCGATTCTTTCACTCTTCTTCCTCTGGAACTCGGACGGAAACTCAGAGCATAGGGATGAAGAAGGTTGCTGGGACAGAGGCGAGGCAGTGGGAAGGGGAATTGGGTCTCCTCAGGACAATCACCAATAAGCTGGATGCTGCTGACAAAATCCACCATCTCCCAATAGGTCCAAGGTCCTAAGCTCTTCAGGTCCTCCCACTCCATGGGTTCATCCAGAAAATCCAAAAAAAATCTGAATCAGATCCTGCACGCTGAACCCTCTCCTGTCCAGAGCACGGAGGAGATGAGCAGCATAGACCTCATTGGTGCGACCTTCCTGGTCGTGTCCCATGCCCAGAGATTTGGCCTGGCGATTGGCGGGTGGATGGGGCTTAGCACCATGAGAGTGGCCCATGAAGTTCTCAGAATGGCTGGTTCATTCTGTCAAGGTCTTGTAGGTAAAGTGTATCACTGCCTAGGTGGCGGCAGTGAGACAAGAACTCATAGGCAAGATACACTCAGCAGAGGGGCTCTTTATTTAAATAAACAAATAAACACAAAAGCCCCGTGAGAGGGGAAAACATTAACTAAACTAAAACACTGGAAACTGACAGCTAAACTAAAGACTAACTCTGAACAAGTTAAATAATAACTTAGAACAGAGTAAAATAAAACAAAAACATGAACACCCAAAGAAAAATAAATGCAGCCAAAATAATACTCAGAATTGAACTTAAATACCCCGTTGACTCACAAAGGTCATAACGGGGAAGCACCTCAAAAAGAAATAATCTCATCAGCAATAC
>SRMA01010154.1:1741-67434 GCA_007224835.1 Danionella cerebrum
ATATTTGCTATTTTTACTTCTACAAATGTTGCTGTAAACAAAGAATGCTAACAGAAATAATTCACAAAGTACAAACTCCCTTCTGTCGTCAAAGCAGCATCGGTTCTTAAGGATGCACTTGGACAAAGTGAGAATTTTGTAGAATTAGAGTCAGGTGTATGGCAACCTATTATACCAAATATAATGTTATAATGTTGCCTTTCAATTATACCAAATATGTGTTAGTGATCATGTTGATGTCACTTGCAGCTCTAACCAAGTCATGAACTGAAACAGAAACAACTGTGTAGAAGGAAATAAAACTGGGGGAGGAACTACCAAAATGAGGTTTCTTGTCAATGCACAGCAACAAGACAAAAGGTAATTACACTGAACCAATCTCTGATTGGTTAGTGTGATATCACGCAGCGCTTCTCCATTCTCTACTCTCCCATTGACATAAAGTGGTAGAAGGCACTGATCATTAATACACCCAAAACATTTTAAATCAGTAAATCAAGTAAAAAATTATATTTTTTATAAAGTAGTTTTTATAAAGTTTATAAAGTGGAAGCTGCCTTCTGGAAACAAAAGTTAAAGGTAAGACACTGTTGTTTCACACGGGGCTTTCTCCTCTAATTCCACTAATTCCAGCACATTCCACTTTATAAATGTAATTTTTGAAGACATCTTGACTCTAACTTTTGTTATGACACATTATTGGTAACTACTGGTAATTTTAATCTTGAATTAAAACTGATTAAAATCATTTTTTATGTAATAATGATCAAAGTTTTACCCCTTTCTTCCATTGTACGTCAAGGGGCGAATGGCACGCTAGACTCTGGAAACTCTGAGTGACGTCACAACTTAACAATCAAATAGAGTTTCTCTCAGAAAAATATTTCAAAGCAGACTGGGGTTTCACGGTGTACTATCCAAGCCATTTTGAAGATACTCAAAGAAACAGGCAAAGTTGAGGAAAGTAGATGTAGTGCTCAGACAAGAAAACGTGTGCAGCTGATGCATGACACATCAAGCTAATTAGCATTCGAAATCGAAACAATGTCTAACAGTGTAATAGGTTCAAAACTGATAGAAATCAGTGGAAATCTGTTCTATGCCAAAATCTGGTTTAAGTCTGTCACACCTGGACTCCTCACGTTCGTCAGAGTAAAAAACGGTTACTACTTTGAAACATTTCAATGAATGCACATTGAAAGAAACAGAGCTGGAACATAATATTTAGAACTGGGTCTAAAACAAGACCCAATTGTGCATTTACTTTTTATGACTCTTTAAAAGCAGTGTATTGATTTATCCATTCATCTTTGACCTTGGTGAAAGCAATTCATGTAGACATGAAAACTCTTACTTTAAATACTAAACATAAAAATATTGCCTTAAGCTTAAAAACGAGGCAGTGAAACACAAAAACATACAACAGCGTAAAGCATTCTGCAATATTCTTATTTAATGACTCCCATAGAGATTTAGAAGCAGGAATGATTCATTAACTTGAAAATACGGTTTTGGCCAAATGAAAACCCTAGGCAGAAAGAAAATTTGTCTTCTGAAGATTTATTTACAGATGTATTATGAACATCGAGCCACCCAGTTGTCAATGTTATGTTGACTGGAGAAAGTGCAAAGAATCTAAGCAAGATTCGTTATATTTCATCATGTTTTTAGCTCATTAAAAGAAAAAACAGCCACAGTTGAGTTTTGATTTATAATACATCTCTAAAATAAAAGTTTTCTCTCTTTTTTTTGCATAAAGATCAACTTTTATTTTGCTCCATTCATGGAAAGATCAGAATTTTACTGTTTATAACTCTTTAAGAGACTGGAAATGTCTGCTTTAGGCAGGTGTGGGAAAAGAACTGGTGAGTAGTTCCAAATATCTTGAAGAATTAACCAAAGATCTTTCCCACATCCTTCTGTCGCTTCATGTTATCCCAGTCAGTCAATGATGTTGAGATCAAGGCTATGTGCCATCATTTCCAGTGTTATTTCTTGACTTTTATTCTTAAAATAATTCTTAGTTACTGAATATTTAGCCATTGTCCTACTGTAGAATTCATTTGGGGCCAACAAATTGGCGTATTGGTGGAGTTGGTTGTCCTAGACTTAATATATTTTGAATAACTTTTTGAAGAAAATATTTTGAAGAAGTTCTTTTTTAAAAAGAACCTTTCTTTTGCATTGATATGTAAATCCATAAATATGTTAGTTTCAAATACATTTATTTACACGAACATCCCTAGCTTTTTACTCATTCCAGTTACCCTATAGTCAGTTTTTCAGCAGGAAGTTGCATCACTTGGATCTTTAGAAGGCCATGGGAAGAACAAAAGTAAGTTCTCTCAATTTTTATGATTTTGTGAGGATATCATGAAACATCATTTGTTACTCAAATTATCTCATCGCTTTAAACGGTTTAGTGTAAAAATACACTGTTGTAGTGTGGTTACCGAGGGTTTTAGAGTTCAGGAAAGACGAGATGACACATAGAGACTTGCAATGCGCCCGTGGTTTATTAACACCAAAAGCATAACAAGCACAAACCCAATAAATAAACAAAACACTGAACTCTAAAGTTAAAAAAGAAAGATTTGCTTTGTGAGCTGAACTTGCTTAGGTTACACTTTTGTTAGCTCCCTTGCTAACTTCCCTTGTCCAGGGCACAAATGTCCATGTTAATGGAGTCTATGAAGACATATTTTTAAGGGTCACTCAGTGACGTCGTTAGCCCTAATTTAGGGGGGCTTCAGCCTCCCTAAAATATCCCAAAGCCCCCCCCTATAATTTGGGGCGACATTTTATTTATTATTATTATCTTGATGTTTAAAATATATTTTAAATAAGTGCATACATGCAGCGAACACGAGCCAGCAAGAAAGCGTCATTAGCATGCGTCAAGCGTGACGTGGTAGGCGGCAGCATAAGCAGCTGGACCAACACAACAGTGTGGAGGCAGCAGCAGTAAACAGCAGTGAGCACACGGTGTACACACAGTCAGCGATTGCACGTTGATAGCAGCGATTGTTGCTTAATCTGAACATTTACCTATGGTAAGAGAAGGAAGGACGATATTGTAGCCTAGTCTTTGTTGGAAGCTAAAGCGAACGTCGTCTAAAATGCTAACATCGTGAAAAATCTTTTATTAGCTGTCTAATATCCTGTCGAATCTCTGAAGTACATATAATGTTAGTATCTATTCCCAATTACCGCGAGTGAAATTAGTGTCATTAGTACTAGTTCCCAAAAAGTTCTCCCAAAGGGATTAATAAAGTAAATTCTATTCTATTCCATTCCATTTTCACCGCATGCAATGTACGAGAAGCCCTCCAGGGGCTAAGCCCCCCCTATCTGTCAACCCTAGTGACTTCCCTGGGGTCACTCCAACACAGACTAGTAGCAGTCCTGAGCGTTCTCAGCTTTCAGCCAAAAGTATTCTGGCCTTGTGTGTGGCCCCAGTCTCCCTCTGACTGAGAGGAATCTGCCTCTCTTAATCCCTAGTTGGATTAAACCATGCACACGGGTGCCACCGTTGTGATCTACAGCAGTTCAAAAGATTAGATCACAGGATGTTTTCAAAGGGGACCCTATAAATAAGTCTCTGGGGATGAGGTCTCACATTTGGTAAATGTATTATCCTGTTACATGTGTAAAGATTAACAAGAGGGTTAGTAACAAAAAAAAGCAGCACCCATCTTCTGAACTTTCAAAGAAGTTACTTAAGACGGACCAATACCTTTTTGAAATATCCTGTTTTGAAACTCCTGTTTGCCTTGGAGTCCCTGCGAGCACTGAGCTGAATATTTAACCTCGACTTCTGGGTGGAATGAATGAAAATACTGAAACAAAGACTGAATCAACAGTTGCTCTACTTCTCCTCTCTGTGGTACAATGAAATGCATTATGAGTTTAACTTTTCTTCTCTTCTTTTAGAGCCTAGCAGCTTACGCTCCATTGTTTCCAGCCGTTGTCAGACCTTTTGTTATGATTAAGATTCTTTTCTCGTGGTGAACCCAGAGCACAGTGTGATTCTTGAATGCCACGCTGCCAAAAGGAACAAGAAATAAATCTCAGGTTGGGTTTATTTTGTCTGCCGCCTGCAGCAAAAGAAAACATAATGCCTAATAAAATACTTCCTTCTAGAGGGAGCCTTTGCAAATTTGCAGGTTATGACATATATTTTTATGAGGGAAGGAGGCCAAGAGATTGCGGAGAACCATGGGGTTGTCTGGAGGGCAGCGGTAAGGTACAACCAGTTGCCTACAGACAGATATTAACATTTATTTTGTGTTTTAAGATTCTTAAATTAAAGAGCAATATTGCATATTGCACTTCAGGTTTCCTGGTAGTCCTTCGATCACATGGCAATCATATAAAACCTGGGCGGTCGTTATAGTTAAACTGAGCCAAACAGTACTTTGCCTTGAAAAAGAGAGACTTGGAACATTTCTAGTCATTTATCACAGTTGAGGTGAAACCACCATCATAGTGTACTGTAAGTCCAAAAACAGTAATCCTGTGACATGAGAGTTCAGCCATCTGAAAATGGCCATGAACCAATCACTGCTAAAAGATTCAGATATGATATTTCAAGCTTTTAGGTTCTTGTCTGGTCTTTAAATTCGACTCCACTTCTCCACTGTCCAACAAATGACGAGGCTGAATTCAGAAATGGTGCAAGTCTAATAAGCCATTTCATTGTCAGGCCACCCATGTGTTCACCGAGAGTCTTCTCAAGGCTTCTTTCACATGTAAAACATCATCAGAAAATAAGGGCTGTAAAAGATAAGAGTCACAAATCAGTGTCTGTATGCACAAACCAGTGCATTTGCCATCATAGGGTCTGTTTTGAATCATGTAGGAATCACAGGACCCAGCTATTGAAGGGATAACCCTTGGAAGTACAAGATCTGTGATATGGCTTTTGTTTTTTAAAGTTCCGCCACAAAAAAAAACACAATAGAACAAAATGTGCTTGGAACAGTGTATAGGGTTTAGGAGAGGTCTTTTCTTTTTTGGGGACATTTAGGAATTTTTATTTTGCCTCAACACATTTAGTTATAATACATAAAAACTGTTCTCAATTTATGAGATTCTTTTAGTAAAAAAGATTTTACTACTCAGAATTGTACTTTTTGGACACAATCAGGATTGTTGATTATTGTGTAATGTAATGAAAAAAGATATTTGTAAAAAAAGCAAACATTGCCACAAAAACTGTTTTAAAGAATATTTATTAGAGCAAATTTTAAAGTAGTAAAAAACGAGCACAGCGCAGGGTTAAGCAAGACAAAATCTAATTTCAGTAAACTGGAGGGTGAGGAAACTGTTATTTTTTTTTCCAGTTCACTTTGTACTTATAGTGAAACCCTTTGAAATATATTATTTTGTGGATTTTCTTTACTTTAAAGCAAGACAACCTTTGTCATGGCAAGATTCTCTCTTTTTCAGTCTTTCTCACATTCTCATTATGCCATCAGATATTGGCTGGTGTTTATTTAATTCCTATTCAAGACCCTTTAATGACAACGACTTAATATGGTCAATGTATGGGGCAGCGCGGTGGCGCAGTAGGTGACCTTCCTGGAAGGAGTTTGTATGTTCTCCCTTTGCTCACGTGGGTTACCTCCAGGTACTCTAGTCCCCATACACGAATATATGAATGTATTTATATACATACACATATACATACATACATATCAAGCTATGCAATATTACAGGTCAGAGTTCGCCTCAGCTGAACTTTCTGTCGGAGTCTGGAATAGACACAAAAAGTACAATTCTTGAGTATTAAACTTTGTCACTGCAAAAAAAAAGTCTTGAGACAAAACAAAAATTCACAAGTCCCCACAAAAAGCAAAGCAAGGTCAAAACAATGTTAAAATTTTATCAGAAAACCGAGCTCTTCCTAGATCTTATACACTATTCCAAATGCTTTTAGTGCCATTGTGCTTATTTGTGCTACAACTTTTAATAACACAAGCCATATCACAGGTCTAGTACTTCAAATGTTTTCTTCCATTTGTTACTTAATGTTTTCCCATATGGCAATTTGTTTATTTTATATAATTTGTCCATAGTATATCTATTTTTATGTCCCAAGCACAGTACCATAATGAATAAAGGGACATGAGTGGACCAAGTTTGGATCCACAGGGCTGCACATGGGCCATACATTGTCCATGGCACAGTCAAGTTAATAAACTATATAATAAGAAAAACTTTATATGATGTATGAGTTCCTCGTTAAAAATAATACCATCTCTGCAAGACAATTTTCCATTGCATGGTGAATGCCAGAAGTGCCAGACAAATGGAAAACAAAAGAGGTCACTCCACAATAATTATTATTAAAATTTATCAAAAGTTCAAGGTAACAGATGAGACTAAAAGGTTCTGTGAGTTTTTCTTCGATTTTGACTGGAATAGGAGGAATTTGCTGTTTGAGTATATAATGGAGCTGGAGGTGATTAAATGAGCAGGTGAATGGGATCATGTGACAAGCAGCTCTGTAGTGGCACAGAGAAAATTTATTACAGTTGTGTATTCTATTTCATGAGAATAGTGTTTGTTTATTTATTTGTTGTATTTCAAGTTGTAGCTCTCGGTGAATAAGCAGCTAGGGATGAGAGAAAAATTACCATAGACTTTCCTAGGACCTTCACCAACAATGCTCCCTCTAAGTTCTTTTTCTCGCCTGCAGACATGCAATAAGCCTTTTGTCTTTTTTAAATGTCTTCCTCTACTGTCTGCTTAGTCCATTAGCCCACAGTTACCCTCCGCTCCCTCGGGCCTAAGAAAATCTGCTGTCCACATATAGTCTGCTCTCTGTCGTAAGGGTTTGCTCAGGGGAGAAAAGGAGCCTGGATGAAAGCAAAGAACAATTTTGAAAAGAAATATAGAAGGCATTTATTTTAATCACCAAAGGTCTAGAAACTAATGTATAGTTTCAAAGGGGTTCCTGGGCTTTAGGTATGTGTGCTGGTTTGCTACGTAGTTTGCATAGACCTCATTTTATTGGTGTTTAGGCCATTCAATTATTGCAGTTTCACAAGACCCAGATGCTGCACGTTTTACAGGATTTATTTATGATGAAAATGTTTCCGTTCTATAAATATAGAGCCATTTATTTGCTTTTCTTAATGATATTTGCCATGCCTTGTGCCATTATTGTACAAGGAACCAAGCATGTCACTTCCTGATTGAAATGCAATTTTAACATATCGACCAAAACATGTCTGCTTTAAATTAAACTTGGTTTAATGGATAAAGAAAATAAAAAATAAATATTTTACATAATTTTCCATCCATGACATATATATAGTATGCATAATCATACTGTAAAGAGCTTGCCCCATTGTTGTAAAGGAAAGGGGCTGAACTCAAGTGTAAAGAGAAATTAACAGAAAAGCCCTTGGTAGGGAAAAGCCTGATTAACTTGAACAGCTAAACTAACTATGAACAAAAAAATGGATAGTATTACAAGAACAAAAACAATAAAGACTTCCAAAATAAAACTGCACTATACAGCTGCAGGGTAACAGACGTCGCCGAGCAAACTGATAAAGTAAAACCTGTTAATATGGTGGTAAAAACAAATAAATACGCATTCTCATAAGCATGTAATAAAAAATTAACCCACACCAAGTGAGCAGAAAGACACGATTAAATAGGGAGAATTGACAAGACTGAGTGGAAACCAGAGGGGGAGAGAGGTGCAGATAATCAGGGCTAACGAGCAGGCAGAGCGCAAGAGGACAACCGGCCAAAATATTGGGGACAAAACAAAACAAAAGGAACTTTGGGGCAAGGCCTAACACATACTTAGAATTATAAAAGAATGCTCATTTCAGTTCAGTTAATCTTTCAAATAGGATGTTCCTGGTGGTCAGGAAAAAGAGGGGAGGAAAGACTGAAAAGAAGACCAAGGGGTGGAAGTTGAAAAAGGATGAAGTTTGTGAGGAATTCAGACGGAAGCTTAGACAGCCTCGGGGAGGGGATGGGGGGGGTAGACAGGACTACAAAGAAAGTAGACAGGAAAGTAGACAGGACTACAAAGAATCGCAAAGTGTCCTGGTGCCGATCTTTAAGAACAAGGGTGATGTGCAGAGTTGTAACAAGGGAAGTGGATATTTGTGAGCAGCAGTATGGCTTCATGCCCAAGATGCAATTTTTGCTCTGAGATTGTTAATAGAGAAGTACAGAGATGGTCAGAAGGAGCTACACTGCGTCTTGGTGGATTTAGAAAAAGTGTATGACAGGGTGCACAGATAGGAGCTATGGTCCTGTATGAGGATGCCAGGAGTGGCAGAGAAGTACGTCAGAGTAGTTCAGGATATGTATTAGAGGAGTAAGACAGCAGTGAGATGTCTGTAGGACAGACAGAGGAGTTGAAGGCGGAGGTGGGGCTACATCAAGGATCAACTTTGAGTCCCTTCTTATTTGCTAGGTGATGGACAGATTGGCAGATGAGGTCAGACATGAATCTCCATGGACAATGATGTTTGCAGATGAAATGGTGATCTGTAGTGAGAGCAGAGAGCAGGTTGGGGAACATCTGGAAAGTTGGAGGTCAGCTCTAGAAAGAAGAGGAATGAAAGTCAGTCGCAGTAAGACAGAATACATGTGTTTGAACGAGAGGGAGGGAAATAGAACAGTGAGGTTACAGGGGGCTGAGGTCAAGAAGGTGCAGGAGTTTAGGTATTTGTGGTCAACAGTCCAGTGTGACGGGGAGTGTGGAAAAGAGGTGAAGAGACGAGTGCAGGCAGGTTGGAGTGGGTGGAGAAAAGTGTCAGGGGTGTTGTGTGACAGAAGAGTGTCAGCAAGAATCAAAGGAAAGGTGTACAGAACAGTAGTGAGAGCAGCTATGATGTATGGGTTGGAGACTGTAGCAGTAAAGAAGAGACAAGAGGCAGAGATGGAAGTAGCAGAGATGAGGATGTTGAGGTTCAGTTTAGGAGTGACGAGGATGGACAAGGTTAGGAATGAGCACATCAGAGGCACAGCTCAGGTTGGTTGTTTTGGAGGCAAAGTCAGACAGGCCAGATTGAGATGGTTTGGACATGTGCAGAGGAGGGATAGTGGTTATACTGGTAGGATGTTTGAAATGGAGATGCCAAGCAAGAGGTCGAGAGGAATGCCAAAGACGAGATATATGGATGTGATGAAGGTAGTTGGTGCAAGAGTAGAGGATACTGAGGACAGAGTTTGGTGGAAACAGATGATTCGCTGTGGCGACCCCTAAACTGGGAACAGCCGAAAGGAAAAGAAGATTTATTTTTGTATATATGGGTGTATGGTGTCGGGTTTCTTTTTCGTCGTCCCAGTTTTTCCTTTATTTTTTTGTGCACTGCAAATAAACACAACCTGCACTAAAGTGCTATATCCGGGCAGATCCATATCTCAAATTTTTTTTAAGACCCTACCATTTGCACCTCCACTGCCGTTCTGAGTCAATGTTACTCACCACCTCTACTCCACAAAGTACTTCTAAAAATACTCTTTACAGAAATAATTCAAAATGAATCAACTTATTGAGATTTAAGTTATATTTTTGCAAACATTTTTTCATTAAACTGCCCCTTATCTATGCTGCTGAGGTCAATGGAACAAAGTATAATCATCTCTATTTTATGTCTCCCCTGTTCTTTGCTTTTCAGAGAGGGAAAATATACATAAAAGTTGAAGAAAGAGAAAAAGAGGTGAGGAAAAGGGTTTAAAGTCTGATGGAGCAGCAGTGGCGACAAGACTAATAAAAAAGTCATTTGGAGTAAGAACTGGAAAACCTTCTCAATGTTTTCTTGGATGCTATAAAATGAAATCTTTTCAGACTTGTCAAACTTGATGAAATGGGAGAGTTTAAGATGTCATAGCCCTGTCTGGTATTTCAAACCAATCTGAACAAGGATCGACCCAGTATCCTACCCAGCTTTTCATTAACATTAGTTTGTTCACACTGAATTTGCATCATTTGCGATCTTTCGAAAGGTAACAACATTTGCCCCTTGAGGTCACGTAAACAGCCGGCTGATGTGTTACAGATCATCTGGAACTTTTCATATGATATACCTACAAAAATCGTTGACTTCTATCAGACAATCAAAATGGATTTCAGATGCGAATTTACAAAAACTTTCATAATGTAACTGAACTGAACTTACAATAGCCAAAGTTATCATTTCAGAAACGCTAGTGAGTGAGGGTTCAATGTTTCCAGTTCATTCTTGTCATAGACATTATAAATTCTAGACACCTGACCATCTGTGTACTCCACTGAAAGGATGTTCATACAAATGATTACATTTCTTCAATTACTCCGTTCAATCAATCAGTGATTCAGTTCGTTTTGGTGTTTGTTTTGTTCATGGGTGTGATTTCACTCATGAATCACTCGGCTACAATCCATCCATACGGTCTGCATTTATAAAATAGCAATTTCTAGGCAGGTGTCAGGTGTAGGTCTTGTGTAGATTTGACACAAAAATATTAATCAGGCTTCTACATGTTGATCCAAATGTTCAGTCCGAAATTTTGTGCAACACCGTAACCTCGAAAACAATGGGCGCTCACACATCTGAATAAATGAGTGGTGGCAACGAACAAGAGTTTTGGAATGTCACATTGTATCCTTTTTTCGCAAGGTGATCACATCACATCACATTTGATGACATGAAAAGTGCGTAAATCCATATTTTTACAATGACATCGCACAGGAAACAAGTAAGAAATAGCTCTCGTTATTTCACATTTTGGTCAAACAGCTCCCTGTGATTAGCCAGCAACAGTATAAACCGCTCAATATCAAAGATTTTTTTCATGGATAATGTTTTCTCTGGGAATTACATCAATTTTCCTGAATGCAAACAACGAGCACCCTGCTGAGAAGCCACCTGAAGATTCGCGAGAATCTCATTTTGGAGAGGGCTGATTGGCTGTTTATAAAAACCTTTAGTTGTAACTAAAGCCAAATGGTTTTGCTCAAACAAAGCACTCGAAGGTAAATACAATTAAATATTATTTGGTGTATTATTTTGTGCCATTGATGAGACTTTGTCACTGTTGTGCATTAAAGGTGCCACCCCCAAGACACTTCAATGGTAAAATAAAAACGTTTTACACTTTTAGAATATATTTTATTTGACAATAGAAATTACATGTTTGACTAAACAAAAAAATCCCTTAAATGCTCTGCATGCAACAGAAATGACAAACTTGCTAAAGCTAAACTTTTTACAAAAATATTAACTGTATTTTGTATTTTAGACCAAATAAAAGGGATTTTTATCGACAAAATATATGAAATAAGTGGCACATTTCCCTATTTAAAGCAGCCATTTTACCCATTGTTTTGCCACTGGCCTGGTGGGAACGTGACATAAATGCTAACCCGATTACATAACAAATCTCTTATTAAGAAATCTTGAAAATATTACTACTGCCATGTTGCTCCTAATGGTGTGTTACCAGTGAGGCTCATTGTTATTGAAAAAACTGACCTGGTGCCACCTGTGCAGATTATTTGAAATGAATTAATGCCTGCCAGCCAATCAGAATCCAGTATTCAGACAGACCACAGAATGAGAACACAGAATCATTTTTCAGCGCAACTGATTTTATTCCAAATGTATTGTTTTTCTTATTGTTTAAGTTTCAACTTTAAATGTTATGCGTGTATGTAATGGATTTCACAGAAGTCCAGATCTTCCATTCTGAGCTGATGGAAAACCACATTTACTTAGTTGTAGCCGGCGCTCTGTAGGTCTGTGAACAGTGCTTGGGACACAGATATTGAGGGAGTATTTCAACCCTCATCATGATAAACAGACTTAGAGGATTCTCAGTCATGGACCACATGATTTGAAGTCTGCAGAAGAAAGATGAAATGAGAGCATTTTAAAAGAGGAATGCTTTGGCAGAAATAAAGGAGTCTGGGCATTTTAAATCGCTGTCAGCACCTGACTGTTGGTTGGATCTACCGCAAACTACAGGCTCTGGAGAAGAGCTTAGTCAGGCTAGCGAAATAGTTCAGAAAGAGGGAATGGATGAAGGAATGGCCATGTCACGCTTCTTTCAAGTATTGGAATCTGAGCCTTAGAAAACGTCTCCAAGCTCACACCACAGAGTGACAAATTTGACAGGCCCTAATATGCTTCAAGAGAGATGTCCCCTATAACTACAGATTTTAGTGAAGAAAATGGCTGCAGACTAAATACATTTTGGCTGTGTGTGAGACATGTCAGATGGCTCTGGCTCAAAGAATAAAAAAGATTCAGGACTGACTTACAGAATATGTGACACAAGTTGGTCAACAAACACGAAGGTAGAATTTCTTGAGAACCCATCATCGGTGACTAATTTTATTGCCATTGTATAAAACAAGAAAATTACAAGCGCTCACCATTAAAAGGGTCCAAATATGCACAAATTATTGAGTTAAGTGCACAAAACCCTTTATCCATTATTGATGTTTTTTGTTTATTTGTTTTTATCAATTTCACTTTCTATTTCAAAACGTATAGATTTCAGTCTTAAACTGATCACAGAAGTGAAACTGACATTAAGTATACCATAGCCACTGATGATTCAGTTTGCTCAACTCCCTGGATATGGCATAGTATTGGTGGGTTTGGTGGATGGGGCATGGTGCATGGAGCGGTCATATTCTCACTCGGTTTTGAGAGCTTTTGTATGAAATGTTTATTAGACTGAAAATTGCATTTATTAGAGTTAATTTTCACATTAAAATGAAAAAGAAAACAACCGCCACCAATGATTAGTACAAAAATGTACACATTTTATAGTTTTCTAGTTCAAAGCACAAATCCATTACTGACTGCTTTTTGGATTGTCCATGCTCAGCTGTGGATTTTTGCTCATCCTAGAGTCCGATGATGAGGTTTAGTGCTGGTTTTTATACCTTTGATTAACATAATTTTTAGTTCTTAGATTTCTTGGCAATAGCCTCAAAACATTCCAGACTCTGTAACCTCTTGACAGTCCGGCAACAGTGTAAGCTCAGGGGTAATGGCCGCTGGGAAACCTTCTGTAACCTTATTATTTAAAATAGTGATGGCCTTCAAATGTTCAGCAAGCTTTCTCTCCTCCATTCTTGGTTTGGCCCATAAACATATATGGGACATCCTCTACAACTCAAATTCAGCCATTTTGCCATTGTGAGTAATGCATTTTTAATGCAAGCTTGTATGGATGATCTGACTGTTACCACTAGGTGTGTCCAGGGCAGAAGGTGGACTCATCATATGGGCAAAGATTTGCTTAAAGCCCTTAAAATCAGGTACTTAAGAGGGGGAAAGTGGTGAATAAATTCTGCTTGTGGTGAATCACAGAGCTGCCAGTTAGGAGCCTCTGGAAAATCTCTGACTGCAGCCTCAAAGATTCTGTGTCCATCCAGAAGAGCTTGAGGCATGGCTACCCTGAGTTGACAAATCTGGGTTTCCAGGGAGGTTCAAGTCCTGGATTTACCAGTATTCCATCCTGCCTGGGATCCTGTGGCCTCTGTTGTTGTACACAGTTCCCATAACAACAGTTGAGGCCATAGAGAGAAACCCAGAAGTCTATCACGAAGTCTGAGAAGCTTTGCCCTGAATGGCAACAGTAACATCCTGTAGCTCCCGATCAGTGGCCTCACTGAAGAGTTCGTGTTGACCAGGATGCGGGAGGCATTGGTGTACAGGGAATCCATAGATCCAAAAGTGGCTTCTGCTGGAGGTAAGGTGTGTTCAGGCAGGAAATGGAGGGCAGAAAAGCTGTGGAGGTGGCCAAGTCAAGACTGAGGCAGAAGGTGCTTGTGGGGTCTGTAGCCATGGGACATGCAGGCATTGGCTACTTCCCAGCAACCAGGGTTGGAAACATCAGAGGCAAAGAGCACCAACACCTCGTCCAGGAGGAAGTGTAGCCAGGTATGAAAGAAGAACATCTCCCTACATTTAGAAGGCAGACTTCCATCACATCAGGTTCTTAGTCTAGGCTGTGTCTATGATGTCCTACCCAGCCCTACCAGATGTCCTACGACTGGGGCAAGATTTAAACACCAACCTGTCCCCCATGTTCAGAATGGGGATCCTTGGAACATCGATTCAGAAGCTTCCCGGTGGCCCTTGGAGACTGTTGATACCACTGACAACACAACTAGGAGCTTAGGGCAGTTACTGATTACCTTGCCACAAAAAAGGTCATCATAAGTCAAATACTATCAGGTTCCTCCATCCAGAATCCCAACAATCATCCACCGGCAAAAGTTGGTCTCATCACTGTAGCTAAAGTTCCTAGCTAGAATAACATCTACATGGCTCTGACCAGATACAATCATCCTGTCAGACTGCACCAAGCAATTGATATGCTGGACCTCCCGGTGCCCTTGGAAGAACATATAGACCAATTAGAGAAAGTGGGCCGAATACCAGGAGCTGGTGGAAGAGACAGGGCTAGGGGTACTAGATGTAGGCCTTTGGAGGTGGGCTGCCGAGGCTTTGCGGGTCTCTCTCTCAGCAAAGTGGTTACACTGCTGGGCCTCTCCGGAGCGGCAAAGAAAAAACCCATTAAATCCGTCACAGAAGCTGCAGAGAATGGAACATAATGGCAAGGATAAGAGGGCAGAACCCTGGTGAAATGCCACAAGAACAAAAGCCAGGGTCTGATCAACCTTGGTCTGGTAACCTGGGAGAGGGTCCCAGCGCACCCAGAGAATGTATCATTTAAATTGATAATATATGCAGTGGTACCTCGAGATACGAATGCTTCGAGTTCCGAAATGTTTGAGATACAAAAGGTCTCTCAGAAAATATTTTGCTTCGAGATACGGAAAAAAATCCATAGATACGCAAAACATCAAAATTTCTGCTCTATTATCCGCTTGTTAAGTCCTAGTGCTCCATTCTCCCATTGCAGAGAGTGCTAAAAGGGGCGGATACTCTTTAAAACAGTTTTAAATCGAGCTAAACATTACGTACAAAATACCAACAATGTGCTATAACAAAAGTTAGAGTCAAGGTGTCCTAAAAGAAATTTAAACATTTAGAAAGTGGAAACTGCTCTTCTCTAGCACAAGTTAGAGAAACCCTGTGACGTGTTCTCAGAAGCACTCTCTCCATCCCTTCTCACACGCTCGGTAATGTCTTACGCTTGGGCTTAAAACCATGTTGGTATTCGTTAAATATCTTGAGAAAGTTAATTTTCATACATAGTGGCGTAATGTTTTCTGCCATCTGTTCCACCTCCTTCGACACATCGCTTCACTCAAGGTAAGGTTTCACATTTGTTTACATATTACGTATTTTGCCTGTGTTTTATTCTGTTTTATTATCATTTAACAATGTGTATATTTAAGGATTGAAGAAACGTTACTTGATTTTTCTCTGGTTTGCCATTTTTTATCAACTTCTACTGTCTACATGTTTTTACATGTAAAACTTGCTTCGAGATACAAAATGTTTGAGATACAACAGCCATTCTGAAACAGATTAATTTCGTATCTCAAGGTACTATTAAATATTAAAGGAGAACTGCAAATTCCTAAGGTTTTACTTTGTTGCTTTTGTCTTGCCACTTTGCACTTGCCACAGTCTGGTTCCAGTGATCTACTAAAGGGAATCTGAGAAATGCTCAATCATCAGCAAGGTATGTTGTTGAGATAAACATTAATTTATGTTTTAAATAACAAATCTCATCATGCTTTACTGGCAGAACATGAATATTAAATTAGAATGGAACTGAGTAGATTAGAATATTTTCTCATGGCAGAGATGAAGACTCACATTATACAAATCAAGATTTACCACCAACTGACAGAAAGGGCAACAACATTATCTGGAACCTAAGTACTGAGAGAGAAATTGTTCTATTCCAGTCAACCCCTCAACATTTTGGATCAGGCATCGCTTCTGTTTATTTAAATTTCCAGTCTAATACATCTGTTTCAGGAATCATATTATCTTAGAGTTAGGTTTCCAAATGACTATCGCTTACATGAGGCTTTTCAACAATTTTGCCATCCCTAAATAGTAACAGTACACCCCAAAACAAAAGGAATGTCTCATGAATGTCGGTGACTGCTTGCACTTGACTGAAATCCTTTTTGGCAGGACTGAAAAGCAAATGTTTTCTTCCTGAGACCCCAAAAATGTCTAGACTGGCAGAAAGCTGATTTTACAAGAAGACTTTGACTTGAAAAGCTCTGCTGAATTAGCTTGTAAAAGTATTTTGCTTTGCTCCCAGTGATGCTCATGAGGAAACATCTTAGACTTAACGGTTTTCCTCACAAGGACCTTGTGTCGTGTCACATGCAGGCCAATCACATTTGTTCATATATATGTTGTCTCTCACAAACTTTGCTAAAAAATTGACTTCACTCTTAATATCTGTCAAGGTTTTGAATGTTCAAGGGACAAAAAATTCTGCACACATTCATATGTTAAAAGAGCTTTTGTTCAGAACAAAGTATATTCAATTACTCAATATAATAAATGTTTTGAACAAACTTCTCAAGCTTGGTCCTGCGAGAGGAAGATCTGCTCTGTTGGTCTCTTCCTGACAGATGTTTGAAGCCACATAAAAAGAGAAGCAGATTGTCATCAAAACACACTTTGAATGCAGACGTTACTCCTCACTGTTAGAGCCTGTAACTCTGCTCTGAGCCTAAATCGGAATCAGTTGTGTACACTCACCTCATCAGCCAATCACAATCGCTGTAATCCACTATAAATGACTACAGTTCACATCAGCCCCTGGTCCGTCGCCAATGTTGTTTTTTCTGTGTTACTTCCTGGACTCCCCCGCTGACTTTCTCCATCCTTTGCTACGTGAGATATCAACCCTGTGCTACGCTTATTCTCCAGATCCAGTCTGCACTCAGAAGTGGTTCCCTGTTAGTATACGATCTTGTGACCCAACATGACGATACTTGTGGGGAATATTCTACATCAGCCTCTAATTCAGCCATTACGTTCAATCTGAAAGTGAATTTATATCCAAATATATATATATATATAAATTATGATTAATCAACCATCCATTCTTTATTGACAATATATTTATCAATATACAGTATATTTATCATTATTTATGTTTTAAAAACAAAAACAAACAAAAAATGTTGTTAACTTTGCTTATAACTTAAATCAAATAAATTAACAGTTTTTTTTGCCCATTTTAAAAAGGTCATTCTGATTTTAGACATTTCTGAAACTGGAGATTCAAAAACTTTGTGAAGTATAAATGGTTCAATTGTCTATACCTAGGATTACCAACAAAATGATCTGTTCCTTTATATGAGCGGTAGTGCATTGAAGATTACGGGATCTATACCTGACTTAAAAAAATGCAAATCCTTATAAAATACAAATCCTATTGTTCTAAGAAATTACATCACAACAGGAAGTTACATCACAACAGGAAGTTACATCACAACAGGAAGTTGCTTCAATGAGGCAACACAGCAGAGGAGAAGGTGATCAACTCTTTCAGCCCCCCCCCCCTCTTTCTGCCTTCTTTGTTCTCGATGAAGCTTGGTTTGTTAGCTGTTTATTATTTGAAGTGTTTTAAGCTTGTAAAACTGCAT
Organism: Danionella cerebrum; assembly: GCA_007224835.1. Taxonomy (NCBI): domain Eukaryota; kingdom Metazoa; phylum Chordata; class Actinopteri; order Cypriniformes; family Danionidae; genus Danionella; species Danionella cerebrum. The sequence goes on from SRMA01010154.1 coordinate 19,317, forward strand.
TTTCTTTTATTCCTCTTAAACATTGCTTCTAGAGTCTTCATAATAATGGATTATCACACTATTCCAATAACAGCTCGTTATTGTTGAGCTCAGATTCATCTAAGTAGAGAGGCAAAGGGCAATATGGAGGCTTAGGGTTAGGGTTAGGGTTAGGGTTGGGGTTAGTCGGTTTAGAGAAGGGTTTGACCTGCTTATAAAGACAGATGATAATGGGATAATTGAGAGTGCTGTACGTCCAATTAACTTACCTAGAAACACATACTGAAGTCTTACTTATTACAGACTTTTTCAATTTTGTGAAATGTTCATTTTTCTGTCACGTTTACAGTATTTCCTTGTTTGATTTTCACAGTGTACTTGCATGTACGTGTATTGAGAACTTTCAAAACTTTTTTTTCCTTTCAGTTTAAATATTTGAAACACTTTCCCAAATTTTTGACATAATAACTGCACACAATGTTTTGCAAAAATGTTGTTTTGGTGTCATTATGAATGACCAAAGTAGTGGCTGAAGATTAGCCAAACGATTAAACGAATATTTTCATTTTGTCATGTTTAATTTGCATGCTAAATGTTAAGCAACATCCCCTTGAGCCAAATGAGAAAAGTAAACAAAGGCTTTATTGTCAACTGTAAATGAACCAACTGCCTATGGAGCATATTTGTTAAATGCTATTATTTTTCTCAACGGTAAACTGAACCTGAAAATTGACCTCCTTTGGAACGTCATTTCAAATTAAGAGTCTCTACATCCCCAGGTCCCCTGTAATCATATTTTGTTTTACTTTACAGTTCTCAACATTTAACTAGAATGCTTCTCAAATCGCTTTGTGCACAGACCTCACAATTTAGCATTTTTCTGTGCTGAAACAAAATCTGAAAGTTCCATCAAACCACACGTTCATTAGTCAGTTTCATCAGAATGGAGAAGTTTAATTCAGTCTCAGACATGCTGACTGCAGCTGTGCTAGGAATCCTTTTCACAAGCTCCGCTCAAGCCCTTGCTCCCTAATAGTCTGATGATCCACACACTTATACAACAAGCCATTTGGACTCTCGTGGTGTGTTTATTATTTATGATTTTTCTGGGAAAGGAGTCTTGCCGCAGAATGTGCTTTTAACCTTCTGCAGATGGAGGGATTCCTGTCTTTCAGCATTAATCAATCTTGGACTGATTGTTTAGCACATTTGGAAGTGAAACACCATGTATAGTGGCCTTACTTTCATCTACTGTAAACAAACGTAGTATGTTTTCAGTAAAGCTCTATGATGATGGATGGCTGGCTTTGATACCCTGTGATATTGTAACTTTGGATGAAGTTACAACACTTTTCGTAAGAGTTAGTAGTTGTTAACCTACATTTGCCCCTCAGTAGGTACAGCAGGTCCTTATCATCCAACTCTATATTAAAAAACAACATTGACAACCAGGATTCAATTAACAGAAAGATAGATTTTTTGAGCAAAGACTTTATTATGTCATTAGTTTAGTTTTTAATTATTAACTGCTTCACACAAAGGATTTGATGTAAGTTACCTGTTACGGATAATATAGTGAGGAAAAGATGCGTTTGACCCACTGCTGATTGTCAACCCACAGACAAAGATGTTTTGAGTCCATAATGGTGTCATCAAAAAATAACAAAACTTTAAAATTTTTAAATTGAAATCATTTAACATTTGGCCTAACTGTTGGATTGGCGCCCAGCCTGATGATGTACAACTGGTAACGCTGATCAACCACGCTACCTCGCCACAATATATTAAAATAAAAATTGAATGTGTGCATTGCACAAGTCAAATGTTATTAGTTAAACTAGCTATTTTATAATTTACTTATATTACTTTACTTATAAATATTACTTATATACTTATATTTACTTACCTATATATGGACATGGGCAAAAAAAACTAAAATAAACAATGGGAAACAATCAAATTTAAAAATCGACTTACGTTTGAGGGTGGCATGGTGGTTAGCACTGTGGCCACAGGTTCAAGGCTCGCCAGTGACCTTCCTGAGTTTCCATGTTCTCCTCGTGCTTGGGTGGGTTTCCTCTGAGTACGCTGGTTTCCCCTTAGGTGTGAATGTGTGTGATGTCCTGCGATGGACTGCGACCTGTTCAGGGTGTACCCCCGCCTCTTGTCTAATGCGCACTGGAGATAGGCACCACCAGACCACCATGACCCCGGAAAGGAACAAATGTGTTTGAAAATGAATAAATGACTTAAGTTTGTGGGTCTTTTTTCACACTGGCAGCCATCATACCATTTCGTTGTATATGATGTTTATACACCACTCCATCTTACCAATTGTTTTCTTAGTGACTATGACTTTAGATCATTAATGAGATTCACCTGCCTGTCTAGTTCTTGGCTGTTTCCTATCTATTCGTATGCCCCTAAAACATGAAGGAGTTCCAGATCCAAGTTGTTTATTATTATTGTTCACAGCTTTTCCACACTTGATATCCTTTTTCCTTAAAGTATTTTTTATTTAAATTATTAAAAATTATCTTAAATTTTAAATTATCTTAAATTTTAAATGTTTGCTCCTAGATTGCTTGTGTGCTTACTCAAACACATAGTCTTTTTCTTTAAAAGTGGCTTAATGATAAATTGTTGGATTTCTATGAATAGCACGTTGACATTTTGACCGCAAACCCAAGTATTCAATAGCAGCCCCTCAGAGAGACTCTGACACTTCTCATTTCGCAAGCACAGATGTTGCAGAAGTGTCGCATTTCGAGGATTTTTACCTCTGTTTTTAGGGATGTTTCAAAGGAGACCAGAGCGAGAGGTCTTAAAAAGTTCACAGCCTGCAGTTGAAGGAGTTTCTCTGTTTCCAACAGAAACGTTCCTTCTCTCCTTCTGTCAGCTACCGGCCTGGAAGCAATTTGGTCATATGAGAAAAGAAGTCGACATCTGGGATATCTGACAGTAACAACATGTGTATTTCACCCTTCCATGAACTTAATATACATTTGATTAAAACAAAATTGCAGATTGTCTAGATTTGGACAACTTAGCCTTGAATTATTCTACTGTAAGCTACTACACTGAGTTTGTTTGTCATGCATGTGGTTTTCCTTTTGTCTAGTATGCTTTTACTGATGTGTTTTTCTGTCTCTTTATTTTGCCATTGCTGACATATTTATGTCCGTTGGCTCTTTTCTCTGTACACTCTAAACTCTGGCTGTCCCCTCGCTCGGCCTTACAGGTGGAAAATACTCAACCTCTTTCCTTCAGCCAAACTGATCAATCACATCAGTCCTGTGGGCCCCAGGGCCATCCACCCCCACTCTTTCTCCCTCTCTCTCACACACACACTAACTTATTCAATAATGCCTCTGTATTCATCACAGTTACAACTTTAAATGTCACTTAAGTTTGTAAAGACACTGGCTTGTGAAGACTGATAAATGTAGTTCATGAGTCCTAAGTTCTTCAATCTATCTGTCTTCATATCTGTCTACTTTTCCCTCTTGTCTATTCATCTTGTTGTATCCTTCAAAAGCATTGTATTTATTTACAAGGAAACTCTCTCTGTCTGAATGCTTCATCTGCCCATCCAAGTCACCTATGTATTGTCCTAAAAGAACGAAGGGGAGAAATTTGGTTGTTATCACCATGTGGTAGGATCAAGTGTGTCTCACATGGACAGTGGAATGAAGCCAAACCGCAGCGATTGCTCCCCTAGGTGCTGGTTCCAAAATGATTTCCGGCCAATGCAAGTCTATGGGAGAAAGTGGAAATTTCCTCAGAAATTACGTTATTTACACAAACGGTTTTTGAAAGTTATGTATACAGTGAACAAAGTTCAATAGTTTTCCTTTTGATTCCATTTAATTTCCGTGTGGTTCAGGATGGTTCCCCCTCTAAAAAAACAAGGCGGGACCATGTGATTGACAGCTTGCTGAACAGAGTGGATTTACCGCTGTTTTCACGTTTTGAGAAAGATCATTTATGCTACCAACGATCAAATTCAGGGAAGTCGCTCTCAAATTGTTGTTTATAAATACATAAGAAGTTGTATATAACAGGCTGCATGTGAGTCAGATCTGAGGCGGAGCTCTGAAACTACGATCGTTCCGTCCTTAAACGGAAGTTGCATGTGCGTATATGCACCCGTCAATGGCAGCCTTTAGTCCAGGTCTAAAAAAGCCTAATTTGAGCCCAGTGGAAGTAGGTGGTGTCAAGATGTCCATATATTTTACAGTCTATTGCCTGGATAGACATGTGTTCGTCTTTGGTATGTTTTAATGTTTACTGCTTCAACCCATTACTAGTGTTTGACAATTTGCAACAAAGTTAACCCAGAAGTCTGGGCCTTTAGTACTGTAATATTTGCTCAAATAATTGAGCAAAAAGCAATCAAGCTAATTTTTTCATTATATTACACGATAATTCCACAACAAACCTTAAATGAACAGTATTTGTGTTTTATAACAAATATCAAAAGTATTGAGGCAAAATAAAATTAATAAATCCTCCCCCCAAAAAGTAAAGACAAGGTCAAAAACAATGTGAAAATTATATGAGGCAAACCTCTCCTAAACCTTATACAAGCCACCGAATGGGTTGTATAAGGTGCCTGGGACTACATATACATAAATTAGTATTATAATTGCTTTATAAATATATTTTATTACCAAGCGAAGTACTAGATACTATTCTTATTGCAAATTAAAGCTACAACATTTTAAATATTGATGCGTAAAAGACAGAAAAATAGCCTTTCTTGCTTGTCCCCAGTCTCTGATGATACACTTCACCATAAAATATAGTGATTAAGATCTTTTTAAAAAGAACCTTTCTTTTGCATTGATATGTAAATCCATATAATGTTGCTTATATTAGAAAAAATAAATTTTTGGTCACATCCCCAGCTTTTCCAATTGCACTAACCCACCCAGCTCCTGAAAAGCCAGTTTTTCGACGATTATATTTGACGATTATGTGATGATATTTGGAGCATCAAATACTATTTCATTACTCCAGTTATTTTAGAGATTCAGATTCTGAATCACTGGCTGTCTTTATTTGGGTTCTGTCTCACCAAAAAGGCCTATACAATGCTTTGTGGACCAGCAGCACCAGTACTCAATACCACTCCTCTTTAGAGTACCATCACTTCTCAGAGCACTGAGAAAGTACTATTCATGAATCCATTTGTTTATATCCAGTTGCAAGCTCCCGTCTAATACTCGAGCAATTTAAGGACCTGCACAACCCGCACTCACTGCACGCTTGCGTCACGTTTTGCTGCCATTGTTGTGTAAGTAAGTAGCCTTTATTTGTCAGATGCCCTGTTACATGCAGTGAAATAAGACCCCTCTGGCCACAAACATAGACAGTGTGCGGACAGGCCAGTGTTGAGAGGTAGCATTTGAGAAAGAAACAGAGAAATTAGTATACATTGGGTAAGGTAGCTCAAAAAAGAACCTCTCCGCACTGTCCTTCAGAGGGCAGTGTGGAGCAGGTTAAAAAAAAAGCCATTGCAACCAAGCACATATAGACATAATACATGAAAAAACATTGCAGGAGGGGGTAGGGTCAGGGAAAGTGGTTGGACCGCTGCAGTCAACAGCTGTACTCATGGCCCATTCGGATTACAGTGGTTGGGAGAAGCTAGCGGAGGTGTTGTCCTTGAGGAGGGACACTGAGGAGAGATAAAGGAATGCGGAGCATCTCGTTATCTCTCACTGGGGAATATTTTTACTCCTTGGTGACCTTCAAGGCCAAAGGAGATGAGGGAAAGCCATTTGAGAGACGTTAATTTGGGTCAAAAGCTGTAAAACATCCGTTGCATAGCTGTCAGTCTCTCCCCGATGATATCCAGTTTGCGCTCACAGACCACTGAATGAGTCCCGACAGATTTAAGTCTAGACAAAATTTCATTCGAGCCGGTTTTGAGCACTGACCGCCTTTGACAATCAAAGATAACCAAGAGTTCCACATATTCCGATCAGCAGAATCATAGTTAGCATAGCTCCAATTAGATAAATGTCTTCAACATCGTCCAAGGACCGAGCAGCCAGGCACACGATCCTCCTCTTCGCCCAGGAGTCCATCGTGTAGCCAGCAGTGAATTTTTTAGCAGCACAGGTGGGCCCCCATGAATCCACAGTCCTTGTCGAGAAAATAGTGTCAATTGCATTCAGAGACCAGTTGATCAGATCCATAGTTCCTTTTATTTGGAGAGCAGGACAGTGAGAATATCTCACAGTCAAACACAGAGTAAATAGTCAGAGATAAGGGAGAGGAGAAATATGTGACTGCCTCCGACGAGAGCAAGAGAGAAGAGATTGATGCATGCAACCAACTGTGAAATAGGTAAATTTCCTTCCTTCCTTTATTTTATTGCACACCTTCTATGAGAAAAGGGACCTGTACATTTCACACCAACCAGAGTGCAACACACAGGCTCATGCTCATCACTGTAGCTTCTCAATCAAAGATTGGTGTTGAAAACCTTGAGCGAGCCACACAGAATCCCCTTTTCAACCTGATGGAACATGTTTTGGATGAACAAGTGCAAAGACAGCAAACCAGGCCTGTGTTCAGCTCAAAGAAGAACAGCTAGACTGGTTTTTGTCCAGCATGAGCATTGAGTAGCTGTAATTAAAATCCTTCAGAACCATCTCATCTAAAACGGTTGACCTCTTCTTCCGGAACTTTAGAATTTCCCAATTAAACTGCATTCTTCACAGTCTAGTAATCACCTCAAACGTTACTCAACTCTCTCCCACATTCACTCTGCTTCTTCCTTTATCTTCCATAGTGTGCATACAATCACTTATTGTCCAGTATTCAGAACTTCTCAGCTGTTGCATGTCAGTTTTATGTTCATTTCCTCTCTGGGTTTTTGTCATTTGCTGCTGAAGTTCTGTGTTGAGCTCTTTGTTTTAGCTTTTGTATGTTTTACTCGCCCTCCGTGTTTCTCTCATTGGTTGTGTTTATGTCTAGTCTGCATTTCAGTCTTTCATTGCAGCATGTCTCCAAGTACCTAAATCCAATTACTACACAGTCTGAGGAAAAATCTAATAATGGGCTTTTAAAATATTGGTTGCCCGTGAAAGAAAATAGCACTTAAGCCTTTTATAATCTATTTTTTCCAGGTTTCATTTTTATGTACAACACATGGGAAATGAATTCAACAGATTATTAAAAACAGAAACATTCATAAACTCTAAAAACTATGGATCTGTAAAACAGTGTGAAATAGCTGAACACCAAGTAGCAAAGTCATAAAAATATAATGGTATTTCACAACAGCCTGTTCGTAATGCTGTGTGGCACTGCCAAGCAACAAAACTTTGACAGCAAAAAGAGGGAGACAGAGGTTAATATTTAGTTTATGAGGGTTGAAAAAACAGATTTGTAGAGTTCTACAGTAAAATTGTATTATATTTACACTAACAATTTGAAGAGAAGCAACTAAACTGGTAGATTTTAGCTTAGGAAACCTACTTTCAGTTGTGTCGATTTTTCAGTTACACACAATGTACACACAATGCCTTTGAAGATGCTTTACAATTTTCACAGTATTATTCATTCACTCCACATTCATACACTGGTGGTGGCAGAACGTGGTGTTTTTTTTTGCTCTTACGATCTCCTACCCACCACCAAACCCACCCCACCAGTCACACACATCCATACAAGGCAATGCAGGTGAAGTGGCTTAGCCTACGGCCACAATGGCAGAATCGAATATATATATACAGTGGTACCCTGAGATATGAAAGTAATGTGTTCCAGGGTCACGTTTTTATGTCGAAAAATTCGTATGTCGAAACAAGTTTTAGATGTAAAACGCCTAATCCGTGCAACGGCTCTCAGAAAAAACAGTATAAGTTGATAAAAAAATGGAAAACCAGAGAAAAATCAAGTAACGTTTCTTCAATCCTTAAATCTACACATTGTTAATGTAATAAATGACAATAAAACACACGCAAAATACGTAATATGTACACAAATGTGAAATCTTACCTTGAGTAAAGCGATGTGTCGGAGGAGGAGGACTAACTTGCTCTACAGAACAGCACTTTCCACGTTCCAACACCTTGACTCTAACATTTGTTATAGTACATTATTGGTAATCTATAAATAATGTTTCGCACAATTTAAAACCGTATCAGTGTAATGCCAAGCCAGCAGAGGGAGCCATCGCCGGAGTACTAACTCAGTACCCCTCTGCTGCTTCTCTGGTGACTTCCTGTTTGGTAGCATATAAGCTTTCAACATGTGCTTGGTCTTTGCGAAGTATTGCCAGTTTACCTGCCTTACCGAGCGTTATTCTATTACCCTTCTGATAGCCTGTCTGTGTATCACTCTGCCTTGTTCTCTGACCACTGTCTTTTGGATTACCTCTGGATTTGTTTGCCTGTTTGGACTGCTTCACGGATATTACGTTTATGCCTGTTATACCGACTACGCATCTGGATTACCCTTGGAACGGTCTGCCTGTTTGCATTACGTTTATTCAACCATTGCCTGTTTATTGTGACTGTCTGTAATAAACCTCTGCACATGGATTCTGACACCATCTCAGCGTCCTCGTTACAATCAGCCCCTTAAAGCACACTTTCTTCAAAGGGAGAAAGGAGCGCAAGGATGTGGAAGCGCAGCGCGATGTCAGACGAACAAGTGGAAAATAGAACATAACTGTTTGTTATTGTTCATATCTCTAATTTTTCTTCGTAACTCGAAACAAAAATTTTCGTATATATATATATATATATATATAGCTAGAACACAGACACATGGCCAGAAAATCTGGCCATGTGTCTGTGTTCTTTTGGAAAAACTCTCCTTATTGTGGCCTTTTAGGGTTTTGTATGTGTATCTTTTTAGATTGGTTGGAAGTCCCCAAATTAAATTCAAACAAGCAAACAATGCCACCCTGGGGCCCAGACCAGGGAATCGGGCACAACGCTAATAAAGTGTACAGGTGAGGCAGAAAGCACGAACTCAGAGACAATTTGCAGGTCACAATGATAGAAATGTTTATTAATTTGCAAATCCTAATTAAAAATTTACCACACTCAGTCACCATTCACAATCAATGGCTTCCCAGGACAGCAGGTGTAAGGAAGAGAGGGGGAGCCAACACCCTGTCACATACACACACAAAACCACTCAGTGACACACAGCAAACACAATGGCAGAATTGCATCAAACCAAGGCCAAGAGAGAGAGACCACCACCAGAGTGAGGGATCTACCACACCACCAGCTGCCTCTGAGAAGTCCAAAAGCATATGTTATAAACAATAATAATGAGAATCAAGAAAACAAGAGCCGAACAGCAAACGTGAAGATCAACTAGAGGTCCGCAGCGTGAGGTGAAGAGACCAGTACAAGGGACCAGTCCAAGGCCGAGCGGACTTAATAGCAGCAGTAAAAAGCGTCCCGGAAGTTTGAACAGTGTAATACAAGTTGTGTAGAAGCAAAACAGCAGTGCAGAGTGGAGTGGAGTATGCCGTCTCTCTGTAACTAAATAAACAGTACTGTTGCCCCAATAAACAGAAATAAACATGCTTACAGAGTCAGCAGTATTATGTGGTCAGCTGAAATGCCCAAACACAAACAGCGTGCTGATATGCACATAAAACAGTGTGCCTGTTGTCGCCTTCACAGCAAGCCTAAGCGCTATCAGAACTTCACTCAACACTCCCATTAATATGAATATTAATGAAACCCTTTTGTACTCACAGCAAGCTCTTCAGAACCAAACCCCCATAGCGCAGTCCTAAAAGACGAGATGAATGAGCAATACATCCAGACGAACCAAACACAAAACCGGAAATTTATCTCCGCACTCGAGAATTGAGAACTTTATACATTTTTGATTGAAGTCAGATTGTGATTCTGGGTCTACAGGGTCTGGAGAGGTCACGGGAGTTTACAATTTGGGCTGTTGCAGTAATGGAAACAGATCGGAATGGTGGTATGTGTGTTGGGGGGAGAGGTGTCTTTTGAGTTCAACCACACATTAGGGGATCCTGGAGGCTATGTAGAATATGGTCCAGGAAGTGATTCACGGGGGAATGACCGGGCTTCTTGGAGATGGAGTATTTATAGTGACCTTGGCACTTGGTGAGTGACGGCAGGTGAAGTGATTATTGTTAATAATCTGTTGCAATCAGATTTGTCAGATCTTGCGCCAACACCACTATGTAAACTACAACACGCAGAAGCCCAGTGTCTGTCAATGTTTTCCCCTGGTTTAACTTTCTGGGCTCCTCTCTTATGCTTCCCTGCTAATGCTAAGCCAGTATTCTCTGCTATACCCGTCCATCCACACATCAGACCTCCTTGATCACCTGAAGAGACAGCTGTTGGTGCATGATCCCAATAGTCAGCTTGAAGTGCAAGCACCCTCACCCCTGTGCTTATCATGTCGCCTTCTTAGTGGTATACTCACCTCTCCTCTGAGTGGGCAACTTACCTGGTTCCTCTGTATGAAGCCATCCTCACTGGAGATTCACTGTTACAGAGATCACAGCCTGTCTACAAGCCAAGAATACCCTCTGTGCTACAGAGCTAACATTAGCACTGTAGCGTTCCTTTGTCTGCCGTTCGCTAATAAAGTCAAGGGGGATGATGGCCTGGCACCACTCTTGGTTCTCGACAACCTATCAGAGGGGAGCTGTTTTAAACAACTCCACCGTTAACAACCTTCTTTTAAAAAGTTATTATGCGTAATGTCTGAAGATTAAATGTATTTTAGCTCAAATGTATTTGGTGTTAAATAATTAAGGATTATATACACTTTATATAAAAAGACACTCTATATGACACTCTTAAAGAAATGAAAATCCCTTCCCAATTGTTTAGCAGCACTATACAGCTGCAGATATTTGTAAATTTAATTATTAATTATATTACAACCAATTTTAAATATATTTCAAAGAATTGTTGAGAAACTCAACATTCCAAGGCAACAATAAATAGTAAAACAAAAACTTTAAAGTTTGGATAATTTATTATGTATACATTGTAGCAACATTTGGGAAGTTTTAAGTTTTAGAAATGTGTGTTAAGTCAACTTTTTTACTGAAAACTGTGGTTCCTGGGTGACATAAAATTTCTGTTATGTGCCTCGGTCTCCTTCTCTCCCCTCCCTTTCCTCTTTTATTGTTGGTGGATCTCAACCAATACCTCCCATCCCATCCTAGTCCTTGAAACCCCAGCATCTGGTTGTGCCTCAGCAGCCACTTCCGACCACAGCTTTACAAACAGGCCGAGAGGGCCTTCCTTCCCGAAAATAACCTGCCTTGAGAGGCCAGTGTTCGCTTCCCAGTGGCAGTCACAGTTTCTCTTTCAGACCCAACTGTGATGTGAAGATGATTTAAAAAGGATTTTAAATCAAAACAGTTCTTTAGACATAAAATGAAAGTTTTTAAACAGGCAAAGGGTTATTTAACCATGTGATATTGTTAATGTATATTTCTAAACATAAAGTTTTTAATGTAGATTAATGAAGAACATCAGATTTTTGTGCATTGCCTCATTTGTATTTCAATTCGATTTGTTTATTTTACCTAACTAAAAGCTTTTAAACATGAACGATTTCAATCTATCCTCAAACCTCTTTAAAAATACAAACATATGGATAACATTCAGCATCTCTCACTAGCTTATTGGGAAGCAGTGTTTAAAGTGTCACTCAATTAATGTGTGTTTTTAAATATTTACCCTAGAGGATGTCCAGTGAATGACACCATAGACACAGATATGACCAACCGTTCGCTAACATTTAATCCAAACTATATGAAACTCAAACTAAGAGCTGTGTCAGTTCACTTATGACATCCGTCCCTTGCATACGACCATCAGGCTTTCATTCATCTTTCCCAAAGCGCTTGTTCTCAGGTCAGTCTGGGGTCAATTCAATATTCAGCAGATGCTTGAGGAGAACTGGTGTAGCTCTGAACAGATCAACTTTCAGTCACTTAACTCCAGTGATCACCCAGTCCCTGGAGGATGAGGTCACTTAATGTATAAGCACCTTTTCCCATGTGGACTTCAGGAAAATAAAGCTCTATTAATACACCGCAAAAAAATGAAACTTAGATCTAACTCATAAAAATAAGTTGCAAAGAGGAAACTGATTTAATTAAACCTCTAATAGTAATAAATAAATTAAACACATTTGTTTAAATTAAATGTAACAAAATCGAGGGGAGTTAATAATAACACGTTTAAAATTTTCTTATAGCTATAAGTTTATTTAAATTAACCAAATCATGTCTGCTTTGTCCAATTTAATTCTGTAAAATTGTGAAACACTTTTTTAGTTTTAGAGATTTAACAGTTTTGTTTATTTCCAACAAGTAGCAATTGGGACAAAACAGGCCATAATTGTGGTTGCATGGGATACAAATTATTTTAACACACAGATATCCACATTTCAGAATGGGCATGAATTTAGGCACCAATTGTGCACATTCTCCTACTTAAAAGGATGATTTTCATCATAGGTATTCCTCAAGTACGAGAGACAAGATGAGAAATAAATCAGGAAACCAGGTTTTTGTATTTTATATATGTATACAAAAGAGAGAGAGAGAGAGAGAGAGAGAAGTGTCAATAACATGAAAAATAAAATGAAAAAAAAATGTAATAAATAAATATATCTATGCCTCAAAGGAGCGTTCTAGGCGCTAGATGGCTCATTTCCGACAAGGCGTGAATCCAGTGAACCTGGAGCATGGTGAATGCACCAGTACAGCGGGACCCCACACCTCTGGTCCGGAATGACATTCTTGGTCCTGACTCTGTTGAGTCAGGGAACATTACCAGGTGGTATCCTTTACACCAGTGAAGACATCAACATTCCAATAAACCTAACAAATTCTAGAAGGATATTTAATGTTCTGCCTGTGTATATATCATTATATTGATGGCATCACTGAGTTGACAGCAGATTATACGACGTGAATAAATTCTGTGCCTAATGGAAAAGATTAACAACATTCAATGGAGTCCTTCCTCTAGCCCAGGGGTCACCAACACGGTGCGCTCAGGCACCTGGTCGCCCCCGGTGGACCACATGAGTCACCTGCCACCTGTTCTAAAGAAAAGCTCGAATAGCGCCACTTTCCAGTGAGCTGAATCTAATTTAATATGATTGTTATTCATGTTTAAATGACAATTGCACGTAAGTTAGATGTGACAATATATAAATAAAAATATATATATGAACTGTGACCTGGTAGAGTTGAAAGGTCAGTATGATTTTTATGACTGACCCATAAAAAGATTTTCGCAGCGAATGCGAATGTAAAGGTTTTTTTTAACTCTGTGGAAAGAGCATGTGTTTGTCTCATTTGCATGTAGAGACATTTCACAACGTGCCACACGAGCTACCAACTATCCACAGAGCAGCGCACTGAATGCAGAAAAATCAGCGAGTTGTGAGAGGTGTACATCTGCAAAACTCACTCAGAGTACAACATACTGGTGCAATACACACATGCTAGGCTTCCCAGTAACTGAAAGAAACAGATACCTGATTGAAAAGTCTGAAGTCTCGCAGCACTTTTCCCATCTCACAAGTGGGATTGAATGTTGCTCACCGCTGTACTACAGCAACTGTCATGCTCACAGCTAAGCAAAACATGCTGGAGCTCAATAAATCACACACCAATCATCAATGTGGTTAAGAATAGCTTGATTGAGACATGCTGGAACATTATCTTGAACAACACATAGCCATTACGGCCTGGTGAATGGCATTGTGCACCTCTTATGAGCCCAGAGGTGCAAAATCCCTGTGAACTTGATACTATGAGTAGCAACGACATACTGAAGAAATAGTAAACCACTCAAAAAAGCCACTTTTCTGCACTGTCTGATGAAAAGATTTCCAGGTTTAATGCCCTTAATGTAATGTGTGACTGAACAGAGCCCGTGTGTGTGTGTGTGTGTGAAGCCAAAACTATATCTTTAGCTTTTCAGTATATATTTATACAGTAAAGTTTTACAGCATGCTTGAAAAAAGGTTGTAAACAAATAATGGATATGTTAATCATTTATTTTCATCAATGATCCAGTGAATGAACAAAGGAAATGGGAATGAGGGTACGGCTTTTTGATGGCAGCTCGTCTATAAAGACCACTGGGCCCAACTGTTTTGTGCGGATTCTGAGCTAATTGCATTGCTGGACATCTTCTGATGTCCAAAGGGAATTAGTTTGACGTTTTTTTGGTGCTTCTTCAAAAGAGCTTGAACAGAACATCTTAAAAACCAGTCTGCTTTGAATCTATGTCTGGGTTTTACCCAGTATAACTACCATGTGGATGTTACCTTGGCTTTTTTTAAGCATCCCACACAGCTGTTTCTTTTTCAGTTCCTGACTGTTTTTCAACCTATGTGTGGCTGATGATATGTGCCCCTGTCGTAACATGGGTTCCACGCGTAAGGAACTGGACAGAGGGAAGAGGCAGGTATTCCGGTGGAAAAAGGTGTTTTTTATTGTGTCACGGAAAAAAGCGAATCCCAAACAAACAAAGAAAGTCCTCAACAGTAACTTAAGCTCACTCAACGTCACCAATTAATGATAAGAAGCTTGAGCAACACGCTCATGTCGCTTCCCACAACAGCCTGTGGTCACCTGACCTTCTCACACTGATGCTGCCAGGCTTCTTAGTATAACACAATCCTCAAAATATAAACCAATCATAAGTAAACACATCATAATGAAACTAAATTACCCAATTAACTCATGAATTAACCTAAAACAAGATACAAATAACTCAATCAATACTTGAATCATGCGTAAAAAACTAATTGACGTATGAAAATACATAAAAGACATAACAAAATGAACACAGGAGCTCCTAAAACAAACAAACTACTATCTCGAGGAGAACACAATACAAACAGAACAATAGAACAGGGGTGATGGTAGAGATTGACATTATCACAGCCCCTGTCTGATGTAATTCGTTGACCAAACACCTAAATAAAATCTCTGTGTAAGTGAAACTAGAAGAATTGATGTTTGCTGCATGAAGTCAATTTCCGAAATTCAGCTGCTTCGCAATTCACAATTTATGACCGATGATCATTATGTGTTTGATACAATCAGATGACGTAGGTAGCCATTTGTATTTAAACCCTGTGTGTACTGTACTTGTCATACAAATGTCAAAAAAGTTTCTGAGCTTAAATGACTTTTTGTGAAAATACTTTTCATTATCTGTTGAAATGAATACCCTAAATTCTAAAAAAAAAACACATTTACATCTTCTCCTTCCATAATACTTCTAAGATGTTTACTGTTTTCCTGCATGTTCTTGCATTATTGTAACATTCGGTGGATGGTCTCCACCCTTCGGGAGTTTTAAAGAGGAAATGACTAAAGTAATAAGATATTATTGCTTGTGTGTTTTGGAAGCAGTCTCATTAGAGCCATGTACAGTACGGAACATCCATAAGGGGTGTGAAATGGGTGGAGTGCTAGGTTTTATTTGTGCAGTGTGTTGCTCTTGTTTCTGTGTTTTCCCTGGCTCTTTCAAAGTGACATTTGTTCTACTATTTAGATGGACTCCCAGAACATTGTTTGACCTTTGCCCAGTGGCCATCTGAACCCTGGCTCTGGTTTCCAACCTCCGCTCTGGCGAGATGATGTCGCATCCTTGCTATGCCGCGGTTTGCTCTGTGAGTCAAAAATACAAGCTTGTAAAAGTGAGAAGAAAAGAGCTTCCTGGAAGGATGACAATTGTACCATGAATGGGCTTAGAGTGTGTATGTGTCTGGAGTCATTTCACAGTTTTCTCTCCTCGTCCTCTCTGCCGCCAGCTCTCTGGAGCTTTCTGATTATTTTGCTGGGAAAGAAAATGTAAACATGGCAGCAGTGAGTGTGTGAGCGCGCAGGACAATTGCAGTTCTCACAGGGAGCAGCCAGATCAGTAGACACACTGACTCACCTCATGGGCTGGTCCGGTATGGGTGAGTGACAGCCGTGCGTCACAGTAGCCTCGAGGTTCTTCAACTCCTCAGTGCTCAGTCCATGGTCTCTGTACAGGTTGGGGTTCTGCCTATAGGCTAGTGTGTAACGTTTTTTAGTAAAATGGTCTGGGGACACACATCTGTGGCTATGTGGATGTAACAGAAAACCCCAAATGTCGTGATATTATTTTGGGGGTGTCACCAGGTCGGGTAAATAGGTCCTTGGTGATGAAACATATAGTCAGAGAAAAGAAATTAAATAATTATTAGCGTCATAGGTTTTTGTGTGTGTGTTTTAGTGTCAGATGTGGTGTGGGACGGACACGGTAAAAAAAAATATTAATGGTTTATTGAGATGGTTTGGACATGTGCAGAGGAGGGAGAGTGGTTATACTGGTAGAAGGGTGATGGAGATGCCAGGCAAGAGGTCAAGAGGAAGGCCAAAGACGAGATATATGGATGTGCTGAAGTTAGTTGGTGCAAGAGTAGAGGATACTGAGGACAGAGTTAGGTGGAAACAGATGATTCGCTGTGGCGACCCCTGAACTGGGAACAGCCGAAAGTAGAAGAAGAAGAAAGGGTTATTATCTCTTGCTGCAATGGAGCTCAAATAAAAACTTGAAAGGTCCTCTAGAAAATCCAGAAAAGTGCAGGTCAAATTCCAGGTAGAGAACTCCAACAAAAAAAAGGTCGCAATTCTCACATCTGAACTAGTGATGGGAAGTTCGGATCATTTTACAGACTCTGTTCTTTGAGTCTCGTTCAGCAAAATGAAGAAACTTTTTTCGAGTCATTTAGTTCATTTCAGTAAAATATCAATAAATATTGTATGTTCCTCCCTAACACATGTACTAACGTTATATACACAAACGCAAAGCACACTACAAATAAGACAAAACTATATTGCTAGAAAAAAAAAAAAAAAAAAAAAATATATATGGATATATATATATATATATATATATATATGATATATATATATATATATATATATATATATATATATATATATATATATATATATATATATATATATATATATATATATATATATACAGTGGTACCCCGAGATATGAAAGTAATGCGTTCCAGGGTGACGTTTGTATCTTGGAGCAAGTAAAACGCCTAATCCGTGCAACGGCTAGTATAAGTTGATAAAAAAAATGGAAAACCACAGAAAAATCAGATAACGTTTGTTAAATTTTTTTTAATCTTGAAGCAAAAAATTTCCCGCAAGACCTTTCGTATCTCAAACATTTTGCATTCGTATCTCGAGGTACCACTGTATATATATATATATGACTTAAGCCTACCTGGGTCTTTTCGTCTTCTTGAGTTTAAATCTCCTTCCTTCGACACATTACGACTCTCTGGTGTTAGCGTGTGCAGTCTGTGCAATCAGTCCGGACTGAATCCTTAAGTTCTTTTGTCACGTGACCGCTCACTATATTAACCAACGCAATATATGAGCCGGGACCCGAAAAGATTAGTTCTTTTTACAAGTCCATTCGTTCTTTGCTCGTAACCACTCCATATTGTTAACCAATGCAGTATGAGCCGGGAACAGAAAAGATTAGTTCATTTTTCTTTTGTTCTTTTGTCATTAATGTTGAGCAGGTTACACTAGGAAAACCACATGGATGTTGCGCATGTGCCACTGTAAAAATCACTGCCACTACAGAGTACAAATCTGTGCCACTACAGTGTCACTTTAAAGACATATTCAAAAAGAATGAATGGTTCATGAACGACACATTACTATTCAGAACTATACACAAAAAATATGGTAGATTGACATTTTTCTGTTTTTTTTTTTGTTTTTTTTTGAAGAATTAAAGTACATTACAGAGTAAAATCTAGAGGTTTATGGTTAGATAGAGAGCAGAAAATATTTGAATATGTTTTTATGGTAAATTTAAATCAACTGATAGTTGAAGCTAAACAGTGCAGGCCTCTGGAAACAACTTTGGGCATGCCGGTACTTAGACGTAAAGGAAGATCTCTGATGACCCTGCACTGTTCCTGTTCAAATGGATCTGAGAAATTTTCTGCATTACTCTCAATCAGAGCCCACAGTAAAATTAAGACCACGGTCTTAGTGTTAACAAAGGAATAATTGTCAGTCTTTCTCTCCTTTTCCCACTGTCTCTATCATTTTCTGAAAGTGACGGCAGAGTCAGCAGAGTGCACACATTTCAGACAGCTGAGAAAACAGATTAGAAGGGAAACTGTGAAGTTCAGCAGGAATCGTTTTTCAAGGTGGACAAGGAAAGGACTGCGCTGAAGTGCCACTGTCGTGATTCTCACTTTAACTCAATGGGGCGAGAGAACAGTAATGCAGCCACGTTACACCCATGGTGCTTCAAGATGTCTGTCACAGCTGGAGCAGTCACAACACACATCTGTCAAAGCTTGACAAGGAGAGAATGAGAGCATTTCATTGCAGTCATCAGCCTGGCAAAAAATGCCCATGCACTATGTATGCTAAGTGTCTTGTCCTTGAGAGTGAAATGTTTTGACACAGCAACTTCTATTGGGTTAGAAGCCTTCAAAAACTGGCATTAGAGTGCCTGAGACTAGACAAGTGGTACAGTAGTATTATTCAGATATCCAAGATGAATGAAGTAGCCAACGATTTAAGTTATTGTGAGCACAAAATGCAAATCATGATTGAGAATTTCAAAATGAGGTAGAAAAAAATGAGTATCTCCTGAAGAAGTACTGGTAGCAAGTGCTCCTGCTGTTCTATACTACTATTTGTTGCATACATATACTACATGTAACATAGTTATTGTTATGTTGTTTCATGAAACATAATTGTGTGATTGGTTTTGATATATACTTTGTGTGTGAATTTTTTTCCCTCTGTCAATGTTACATTTTTATAATGGAGAAATCAGAAATATTTCGCTTCTGCTTGAACTTTCTCAATCCTAGCTTCAGAGGCTATTAATAGAATAAGAAGAAGAATCCACCACAGCACAGACACAAAAAAAGTAGAGATGGCTTAGGTGAACGTTCTTGTGCAAATGGATTTTGTTGTTGGAGTTCACTAAAGTAAACACAACCATCACCGTGTCAGATTTTTGTTTCCTGTTCAGGTTGACAATGGCTATTTAATATTACTTTGTTTATATTTAAAAAGTAAAATGAAAAAAAAAAACAATAATTAATTTCATTGCTATAGAGTGCCAAAACGTATTAAAAGCACCTCTCTTGCGTTTAATGTTCTGTATGGTTTAAACACTTACATCCCCCACAGTCTCAGGAGAAAGATTTCATCCAAAGTGCAGATCATAAATTGTTTGTCTAAAATGTTTGTTTGCATTCAGCTTCTCTCCCAATGATTTCAATGGAACATTATATACTTAAGTTAGAAAATTGCAGCAATGTGCTGTACAGAAAAAAACAGCATGAAGCGCGTTGTCATTTCTACACGTTTACAGTGAATTCATTAGTTTGCAAAGACTTACACAGAACTTTTTGATGCATTTTGGACTTTTTTTATGTCCCTTTTCCAGTCGGTGGTGATGCACAGAATACGCCTAATTCATGAACTACTTCATGCCGTTGTATTGACTTGCAACCAATACGCACTACTTTACCGATGATTCCCAAACTAAAAGTTCCAAGAGGCGTGGCGAAAGCATGACTGTGGGAGGAACAGGGGTAAACATGCTGTTTTTTTTTCTATCATAATTGCATTCATTCATTCATTTTGCAACCCGTTTATTCAGTTTTTGGGTCTCAAGGGTTTACCGGGGCCTATCTCCAGTGCACATTGGGTGAGACGCAGTGGTACATCCTGGACAGGTCGCCAGTCCATCGCAGGGCAACCTGCATGCACACATTCACACCTAACGCAAGCACAGGAGCTGCCACCGTGCTGCCTTATTACATTCAGAACGTTACAAATGCTAATATAAAGGTGCTAAGGGCACTTCCCAGGTGGTGAAAGGGAAAGAACTCAAATGCAACACAATATGGAATCAACTGTTTAATGAAAATAAGGAAACAAAACACAAAAACCTGTGGTACGGGAAAACCTTAACTAAAATAAGTATTTAAATGCAACTAAAGTTAATCTACAAGAACCAAACTGAGAAAAACATTACCAAAAGACTATACAGAATAAAACTCAACCAGACATAACCAAGAACTCCGATTCTGAGAGAGAGAAAGAAATAAAAAAGCGTATGCTTACTACCAACATAATCCTCATATGACAAGAGGATACCAAGCAAGAGGAACCTTTACAAGAATAATGAACCCGCAAAATGGACAAGGAACGAAGTTTTCAAGTAGAGCGTGGGATAACGAGGGGAACAACAAACCAGACATGAGGAGCAGGTGGAGCACAGAAGGAAGACTAATGCAGGAGAAGTGTCCAGAATAAAAGGAAAAAGGGGGAAACTCACTCAAGGAGTAGACAAGAAGGGCCCAGAACATGAACAAAAGAGAAAGCTACAAAATAAAACTAGCAGAAAGGACAAAAATAAAAGGAACAGAAAAAAGAAGGGTGAACCGAAACGAAAAGTATGGCCCCTTTAACAAGTTGTATTTTTTTTTCTTTAAACAACTACATGAAACCAGAGTTTCCCTAGAATAAAATATAGAAATAGTTGTAAAACATTACACTTTGTTTACTAAATATTTTGAGGGAAATTGCTTTTTCACGGGGTACTGATTTTTTGGCTTCCGCTGAACAATATCTAGTAATTCTTAATAATTTATTATTCTCTTCTGGCTTTAATGACTGTGGAAGTGAATTCTGAGAAGCTAAATATCAGCACCTTGGACAGCACACTGCTCTAACGCGTGAGTTTGTGTGTTTCGTGTGCTTGCATGCGTGCACATGGGTGGGTGTTTTTTGGAATGTGAAAACAAGGATGGAGATAAAACAATGCTGCAATGAAGAGAGAGAGTGAAAGAGAGAGAAAGCAGGCTTCTGACTAAGCTGAAAGTGTGTGCCCCTCCTCTGAAGCTCAGACAAATCCCACCACAGTGAGGGGCTATAATCAGCTTCCCCTCTCACTACTTCACTTTCTGTCACCAGATCCACATTTTCCAACTAACTTGTAATGCCAGTTTCACCAATCAGTTTTGGCTGCATCTCAAGAGAATATTTTAACAGTGTTTGAATAAAGAGTCAAATCTAATCAGTCTGTTATTTAAGAATGTGTCATTCTTGTTGTAGATAATGGCGTTATGTTGGCAAAAGAAGGACTACTGAGCTCCAACACTCTCTGTTGTCTTAAATTGCTGGCTATTTTGGTTTTAGAGCAAAGAAACCTTTGTTATCATTATTCCAGCAGTTTCCAGACTTACTTTATTCTAATAGTTAGAGTAAAATACCAATGTAATGGACCAATTAAAGAGTTTAAAAGAGTTTTCATGTGAGTGTGGGTTTTCCCCCGGGGGCTCCAGTTTTCTGCCCACATGTCTAAAATATATCTCTTAGGCAAATGTATTATTCTACATTTTTCCAAATATAATAAAAACTACTTTTAAAATGAATAATTTCAATCTGGTCTCCACTATGTAACTAAACGCTTAACTTCCTTGAGTCACTCTGTCCCATCTCAAGAACCTATTATATTCTTTCTGTGCAGCTGTTAGATTCTTCCTCTTGTTCTGTTACTTTTATTTTGTCATTTTTCTGAGTCCTTTATTTTGTAGCTTCCCCTCATGTCCTAACCACATCCTGTCTGCTCCTTCCTTGTCGGGGTTTCCTTATTGTTCCTTTTATTCTGGCCGCTTCCCTTGTGTGTGTCGTCCTTCTGGGTCTTTGTTAATTAGCCCTAATGTGCTCCACTTGCTTCTCTGTTCTATTCTTCTCATTATCCTGCTTCCTATTTCCTTTCCCCTGTGCAGGTTCATTATTTTTGTGAATCATGTGTGGTTCCTGATCTTTAAGCAAGTAGCCTTTATTTGTGACATACACTGTTACATGCAGTGAAATAAGACCCCTCTGGCCACAAACATAGACAAGGTGAGGACAGGCCAATTGTGAGTGGTAGGATTTAAGAAAGAAACAGAGGAAGGGGTATACATTGGGTAAGGTAGCTCAAAAAAGATCCTATTCCGCACTGTCCTTCAGAGGGCAGTGTGGAGCAGGTTAAAAAAAGCCATAGCAAACAAGCACATACAGACATAATACATGGGAAAAAAATATTGCAGGAGGGGCTAGGGTCAGGGAAGGTAGTGGGACCACTGCAGTCAACAACCAACAACCCGTTCAGATTACAGCGGTTGGGAAAAACTTACGGAAGTGTGTTTCCTTGGAGAATGCACAGCGTCTCGTTATCTCGCTCTCTCTCTGGGGAGTATTTTGACTCCTTGATGACCTTCAAGGCCAGAGGAGATGAGGGAAAGCCAGATGGATCCATTTTATCCAACATTCATTGTCAGTCTCTCCCCGATGATATCCAGTTTGCGGTTACAGACCACTGAAGAGTCCCGACAGACTTAAGTCCAGACAACATTTCATTCCAGCTGGTCAGCTTAGTGGGGTTTTGAACACGGTTTCAAGCACGAGCGCAGACAGATGGAGAGACGCTTCTGAGAACGCGTCACAGGGTTTCTCTAACTTGCGCTACAGAACAGCACTTTCCACAATATAAACGTTATTTCTTTTACAACACCTTGACTCTAACATTTGTAATAAAACATTATTAGTAATCTATACATAATGTTTCACTGTGTGGTTGAAGTGCTTTGAAGTGCATCAGACCCTTTTTGCACTGGGAGATAGGAGCTCCAGAACCCAAATCATACAACTCGAAGCACTTGTATCTTGGAGTACCGCTGTACTTTCTTTATTATTAAGCTGAGTAAATAAATAAGTGGGCCTTTCAAATATATGCCATGTCTAAAAGTTATAAAAGACCAGGCCACAGGGGAGATCATGTTCGGCTAATGCATTGGTACAATGAACATTTGCTTTGCCTTTGTGCAACTTGGTTAGTTTACACCCAGATATCTGGACATGTTTTTATGAACTATTACTAAATACTGTATTTGGACATTAAGCCCTCTCCTGTCTTCTCTGGAATATTTCATTATATATTCTCATCACCCTGTGACTGTTCTTTTCTCTTTTCTTGCGCATCAGTGTTTTGAATTTGACACAGCCTTCAATGGGGAGCCAGTGAAAAGAACTGAACAGAGGAGTGATGTGAGCTCTTTTGGGGTTCCACGAAAGCCTGAGTTCGATATCATTTGAGGAGGTTTAAAAGCACCATTTGGAAGTCCAGCTTGAAGAGCATTGCAGTAAACTGGACGAGACATGTAACTGTACATCCCTTTAAAGGCAGCCAAGCCTTTTGACCCTCTGTTGGCTGGTGTTACCGATTTACAAAGAATGTTTATTCTTTCTACTTTTCTCATCCCTGATTATATTACATCTAATTAGATTATATTAATGCATTGTACTGTTTACGTGATCTGCAGTTTCATGTCTCCAAGTTGTACAAAACGCCACCACTAGGCTATTGACCAAGAAAACACGACCACATTGCTCCAACTTTATGAGGGATAGATGGATGGATGAATGGATGTATGGGTCAAAAAGTACTAAAAGTAAAATAAAAGGAATAGCCATTGGAAGTACAATACATGTGAGATGGCTTGTGTTTTTCAAAAACCTGACACAAAAAAGCACAATGCAACAGAAAAGAGTGTGTATAAGGTTTAAAGAAAAAGTTTGTCTGTTTTTATATACCTTTTAATCTTGCCTTTGCTTTTTGGGGGGATTTATGAATTTATTTTGTCTCAACACAAAAAATAAGTACCATATATTTATTCATTCATTCATTCATTCATTTTCATACCCGCTTCTTCCCTTTCAGGGTCACGGGGGTCTGCTGGTGCCTATCTCCAGCACACATTGAGCGAGAGGCTGGGGTACACCCAGGGTTGCCAGTCCATCGCAGGGCAACATTCACTCACACATTCACACCCTAAGGGGAATTTAGATTATTCAATTAACCTAACCACATGTTTTGGGATTGTGGGGGAAACCGGAGTACACGGAGGAAACCCACGCAAGCACAGGGAGAACATGCAAACTCCTTCCAGGAAGGTCACCGGTGAGCCTTGAACCGATAACCGTCTAACTGGAAGGCCACAGTGCTACCCACTGCGCCACCATGCCACCACCATATATTTATATTTATGTTAATTTTTTTTATAAAACATAAAAACTGTTCGTTCTCAATTACAGATTTTTGAAGTGAAATCATGACCAAATTGAATACTCAGAACTGTATTTTATGGTACATTTTCAGGTTTGTTGTGGAATGATTGTATAATGTAATGAAAAAATATTTGTTGAAAAAGAAGCTGGGGTTGTACTAAATATATCAAGCAATGCCACAAAAAAACTGTTTTAAAGGTAATTTATTAGAGCAAATTGTTAAGTAATATTCTCACAAAGGCCCCAGACTTCTAAGGGTTAAATTTCCCATGCTTTTATATTATATGTGCTCTGTTGAGTTTATGTAAATGTATTTTTATTTACTGTCACTCTTATGCACTTTGGTCAGCCCTGCTGTTTTCAATGAGATTTGTAAAAACATTGCACCTGCTTATTTATTTATTAATTGAAAGATTTGATAGTTTAAAAATTGACGGGCAAAATTTGTGATTGGCAGTTGGAATTGGGCAAATATTTCTGATGGGGTATGGGTACCCTTGATAAGCTGGTTTCTATTGGTGACAGATAGAATGTTGTAAGGCTTGAATCCTGGTTAATCATAAATGTACTTGATTAGTTATAAAAATGTGTTATGTACAGAATAGTCAATGAATTTGGAGTTCTTCTAAAAATATAGAATAATGTAATATAGAAATATATCCGTTGCATGAAAGATATGTGGGAATGTCTTGTGAAAGGCTGACGACAAACAGCTCTAATCACAATTCCTGGTTATCTGAATATCACACTATTATCTATTTTCTCCTGCCTTCAGCTGTCTGAATCTCCTCATTCTTCCAGCTTCCTGTGTGGATGCCCTATGAGAGAAAATTTGAACAAGATTTGATTCTTTGCATAAGAGAAAACAGACGACAACACACAACTGGAGCCCATTACGATTCATGGTTGAATTGGTGTCCTTGTTTGGGGTTGAGGAGGGTCACGGGTAGCAGACCCCACACACATACACACTCATCACCAACAGATTTGAATCTGGCTCCGTCACACCCTCATACACACGGTCGAATAAAACATAGCGGTTGTTGTCCTGCAGAAAAGAGAAACAAAAGGAAAAGTAAATAATGATGGGTGAGTGTTTGGTCGGGGACATGCAGAGGGGAAGAAAACAAGTGAAAGGGAGAGAAGGAGGGCAGAGGGGGAAAGGTTGAAATCAGGGCAGCAAAACAAACTTTTCTAAAAGCTCCACAGTGACGTGTCACAGAGACGGCAGAAGGTCGATGGAGGCAGTCCAGGTCAAAGTTGTGAGAATTACATAAATGTTCTCTGGCCTCCGGATCACAGCTACGTTTGAGTTCAAACTGAGTTTCTTGTCTTTTGGTTGCTTTATTGAAACACAATTGAGAATGGCATTTTGGCCACACAAAGATTAAACCCCGGTACAGTGGATGCCATTCTTTTTTTGCATAACGAACGTAAAAACGAAAAAAAAAAAATGTTTAGCCTAGATTACAAACGCTGCTTTGTAAATGTTTAAAATATGTATCACTATCTTGTTATTAATATGACCTGATTTATCAAAATCATAAGTTGTTGTCAGTTTAAAGGGCGAAGTTTCCAAGCGCTTTCAGGCTGAAATAAATACTGTTTTCATTTAAATTGCAATGCCTAGTTTGTCTATTTAATGGTCAAGGGTGCGGTGCTGGACTGATTGTAAAAATAGATACAGAGGACTGGGGGGAAAAATACCCAATCCGTGCATGACTACTACTGATGTTTCGGCATACTAAATACCAACGTGTTTTCATTTAAGGTGCTGGTGCATCACCATTGTGCTTGCATGCCATGAACTCTCGCCCCGGCATAACATGCAGCTCACTGTCTTCTTAGAAGCGTTGAATGAGAAAGTATCCAACACTTTGGAAGATGTTTGACAGACACTTTTTCCTGAAAACGATGCGGCTATGTATCTATGTTTGATCTGTGCATCTTGCCGTCATGCACATAGTGACGTCACGTAATCAGGCCAACGGCATTCATCTCCAACAAATTTCATTATCGATTATTTTCAATTAGATTTGAGAATTGAAGGATGAACGCCAGTAAGGGAGTCCAGGAAGTAAACACACGGGGGAAGGACATTGACGACAGACACCAGGTTTCTGGGAGATTTGGATTGAGAGTGAGATTGCAGCCTCTGCATGTTTTTTTTAGAACCAAACTCTTCAAATAGAAAGAGAATGCTGCTGTGTCACTAATACTAATGATACTGTTGTATTTACTTATAACCCCTATGGAACTCAAACATTCCAAGTATGTCCCACTATATGCAACCACCAGTGATGCACAGTTTGGTGACAATTCATGAAGCAGAGCAAAGTTCTGTTTATTCAACAGTTCTTGAGCTAATAATGCTGCGATTCCTAATGAGAGACATGAGAGTAAAACGTTTCTAAACTTTTAACCCCTCTCTTGTTGAATCAAGATCAGCTGTAGATTTAGGCCACGTGAAGGACGCAGAAGTAGCTCATCGCTCTCAAGCAGAGGTGAGAAGAGGATTTATCCGTCCCTGATGGGGGTTAGCTCTGGGTTTAGTTAATCCCAGACTCCTTGTAAGGTTAAACTCACAGATTTCCTGCAGCAGATGTGCTGGAGATTGGTTGTGTGTGCGTTTGTTTTTGCTGGGGCCATCGGAGAGGTTCAATGATGAGCACACTGGGTATAATGAAAAGATGTCCTAGGATTGGTCATTATGGAATTGCCAGCTTTGATCATTTCTCGACATTGTTCTGAGATGCAGGTGTCTTCAGAAGACAGCACTAGAGTTGTAGATGAAAGTTGTAACGGCATGCTTCGAATCGTCATTCTTTTCGGGGCATTTACACCACGTTCTGCAACCTTTAGTTGTACTTTATTTTATGTGGTTCTAATAGTAGTTTAAACTGGACCTAGGAGAAGAAAAGCATAACACAACCTGTTGATCACTGACTGGTCAGTTGTTCAGCTCACTAATTGGCCAGTTCACAAATTCATTATCTGGACCAGCCGAATGGCAGGTACTTACTAGGTAAGCTGTCCGGGTACGATTCAGAATCTAGCTCTTATACTCCCTGAGTGAGGTTCTGGCAGAATAGCTTTGGATGAAGTCCAAAAATGGGCGTGCACTAATTAGTATGATTGATGAAGTTGGCGGCAAGCCCTGATTACTACTCCCAAAACAATATACAAAAGACAAATGGACTTGTCAGTTGTCACCAAACTTTGTCGAGATTTCCAAACTGGTCTGGCTTTCTATCTATGTAACTTTGGGGTTACTCAAACTGAGAACCTCATAGAAACTTTAAACAGACCACACATGTGGAGGGCATCAGCCTGTTCAAGAACATAACAGCCAGTGTGCAAAAGTATTTGAACAAATTTGCCATTGACTTATAATTAACAAGAATAGACAATGAAAACATCTTCAGGATGAAACATCATAGTAAAACAATTCTTATTTTTATGACATCAATGAAGGCTTCCTAACAACCAGACTTTTTACCCTAGCAACCAATTGTTCTGGATTGTATCTCAGCTTTGGTAAATAATAGAGACATGGGGTTAATTTATAAATCTTATAGTTACAAATGAATAGTCACTGACTTATATCCACTGACTCCTCCATAGCAACCTGACTGTTTACCGTAGCAACCAGTTTGGTATATCACTATTTCAGCTAAGGAAAATTATAGAGAGGTGGGGTTAATTTATATTACTCATTTCCACATGGGGAACTTTGTGTGATGTCAGTGTCACAAGCAGTGGTGATTGATGGAAAGAGACTCATAAGCAAGAGCTGGACTAAAAAAAATTATTGAGCATAAAACAATAACAGAAAGACCGGCGTGGGGATAACTAACTAAGACTGGAACAGGAACATAAGCTAACTGATTTCTCTAACAGAGTTGGTAACTTCAAGCATGAAGAAATAACTGCAGACAATGTAATTTCACAAAATTCGTAACAATGGCTTACTGCAGTTCTCTGGAGATACAAGACAGCACACAGACGTGGAGTGTGTATAATGAGCTACAATATACACAGACAATATAAAAGAGAGAGAGAGTAAGACAAGATGAGAGAACTAGACACAGACACAGAGGGAAGGTGAGAATCGTGACAGTCAGTGACTCACTCCTCCATAGAAATCCAAAATTCTACTTTGGTAAATATTCAATTTGGCTTATACAATGGTACCTCAAGAAATGAATGCTTCGAGTTACGAAATGTTCGAGAAGAAAATATTTTTAGTTTATAGTTTCCCGATACGAAAAAAATTTCAAGTTTCAAAAATTATCAACAGTTCTGCTCTATTTTCCACTTGTTAAGTCTGATGTCATGCTGCACTTCCAGGTCCTGGCGCTCCATTCTTCCATTGCAAACAATACTAAAGGGGCTGATACGCCTTAAAACACTTTTAATCAGTTTTAAATCAAGCGAAACATTGTGTATGATTACCAATAATGTGCTAAAAAAAAGTTAGAGTCAAGGTGTGCTAGAAGCGTCTCTCCATCTGTCTGCGCTTGTGATTGAAACTGTGTCTGTGTTTGTAATTTGTGAAATATCTAGACAATGTTAACTTTCATACATACTGCCGTAATGTTTTCTGCCATCCGTTCCACCTCCTCCGACACATCGAATCACTCGCAAGGTGATTGGTTTCACATTTGTGTACATATTACGTATTTTGCATATGTTTTAAACTGTTTTATTATCAATTATTACTTTAACAAAGTGTAGATTTAAGGATTTAAAAAACATTACTAGATACTAGATTACTAGACTACATTTTTTTAATCGGAGATGACCATGAGAACTTGACAGCGCACCAAGAAAAGTTTTTGCACATTTCTATCACATTCACAATGACGCAATGAGTGGAAATAGAACGACATTGAAAAGTGACACATCATGAGTGAAAAACCCACTCAGAGCGGATACTGGAAAGTGACCCGTAGCAAGAAGAGTCAAGTCTTGCAAATCCATTTGATTACCTTGAGTTTGCACCCTTGCTGTGACACTACTGCTGTTTTTCCAAATTCTTTTATGACCAGCACACAAAGCCGAAGGATTTCCAGCGTCTTTCGTAGTTTGAATAGAATACATGAGCATGAATGTAATTTTAGTAAAAATAAAATCTTCCTTTTCACGTGCCAAATATTCAATTTCTGTGGCTCTATCTATTTGACTGATGGAATCATGACATCAGGGTTCAGAACAGTGCTGATGACATCATCAAACGCAGACAGTCGTGTCCTATCCAAGACAACATTTCCAAGCCGGGACTTTTCCCCTGATAAACTTCAGCAAGGTTCAAGGCAGACTAGATTTATATTCGATGATGTCAGCGCATTTTTGTGGCCTTATGCGACAAGCTTACTGAAATTATACGCTCAACCACTTAAAACGCTTGCTATGGCCGTTTATCACTCGGCTTGGCCACTGTTACCATTACGAAAACTAAAAACATTTGATCGTATTCATGATTTGCTCTCACAAAATCCAAACCATGGATCTGTGTTTCTGCAGTTTGTAAAATATGTATTTCTCTGGGCTGTGAACCACATCACATGTAAAAATCTGATTCTTTTAACCACTGTACTATTTTCTCTTCATCTACATGAGAAATGCCTCGTCACACAGAAATAAAACGATGGAGGATGAAAGGACTGATTTGGATGGAGAAGCATAATGCTAACCACTAACAGCAAAACCGCTAACTTGTATACCCTTTTGCCCAACTCTTTATGCTTATCCTCCTATTAGGCTAATTATATTTGAGATCAAACTGCTTAATTAATGTAATAACCATTAAGAATGAATTAATATTACGTTATTAATTCAAACATCTAGCCATCCATCTTTTCCCGCTTATCTGGGGCCAGATTGCGGGAGCAGCAGTCTAAGCAGGGATCCTCAGATTTCCCTTTCAATAGACACTTCGTCTAGCTCCTCGGGAGGGACCCCGAGGTGTTCCCAGGGCAACCGGGAGGCATTGTGCTTCCAGTGTGTCCTAGGTCTTTCACTGGGGCCTTCTCCCATTTGGACTGCCTGGGACACCTCCTAAACCATAGAAAAAACACAAACAGGAAGTTACATCACAACCATGAAGGAAAGCTTTCAAAAAAGCTTTGCTCACAGGAGCCAGACCTCTTTTGCTGGCTGCTCTCCTACAGGGAGGTTTTTCTTTTTGATGGAAGACTGTGTGCTCCTAACTGAATTTTAAGCTAAATAAAGCTACATTTTCTGTTAAATCTTCTTAAACCAGAGTCTTTTGTATTGGGTTTTGATTATTATTATTATTATTGATTTTTATTAACAATCTCAAGAAGAATGAACTGAATACGTGAATCTTTAGAGTTATTGGAATGACTTTTCCCACCCCTGCTCTAAATGCCTCAATACTGTGGAGACTGTGACCAGAAAAGTCGCTGTCAACTTTAAAATTAAAGTCTTTCACACAAGTCTTGTCTCCTTACTATAATAAAGAAATCCTACACATCATCAACCCAGAGTCTTTAAATATTATCCCTCACTGAAAACAGAGCAAGTGGAGATTCATCCTAATCATCCTAATGCAGTTCAGCGGAGATGGGGAGGGAGGAGAGGTTAAGCTTGAACAAAGTTAATGAGGATGAGGAAGGACTAGTTTAAATAATGGTTTGGCTTAATGGTTTGACTGGGAACACATGGTGGAATCCCTGATTATTCCTCCTGAAACTCATCATAAAAACATCACTAAGTGACTGACTAAAGGGAACATCAAGGTTAGCAATGTAACCCTGAAAGAACGGAAGGCCCTTTGCTGCAGTTTGGAGTTTGTGTGCAAGTCTTAGAATGGCAGATGAATAATTTGGATCTCCACCGGTGCCTAAGCCGGCTTGAATTGTACATGAACCAAGAATATCTCAATTTATTAAATATACCATTGTCCCCTAAAGTGTATCCGGTATCTCCTCGGTGTGCTGGTGCCTTTTCCAGTGGAAGGCTGCAGTAACCCCGAGGAGGTCGCCATAACCTTGCTACATGTGTAAAAGATTAATTTTTATTTATTTGGTAACGGCAAACAGGATACAATCTTTCAAAGTATGTTTCCTGCCTAACATCTGCAACAAACGGAGCAGAACTAGATGCTGAAGGATTGAAGGAAGATGAAAACAGTTGATGTATAACCCTCATCTGAGAGAACAGGATGAACATAGGGATTCTTTTGAGTGATGATAGCACCCTGTCACTTCAGAAAAAAATTGTTTTTGTTATTTTTAGTGTTTTTTAAGGTCAGTAGAGTACCATAAAGTAGATGTATTGGGGCATTTAAAAACAATAATTGTTCATTTGATGAAGTGGACTGTAAAACAACACTGTTTTTTTTGTCTGAATGGAGATGTCATCTCAATGGGCATCCTCTAGTGACTGGTATTTTAGATGAACTGGGGTGTTCTTTGCTGTGTACTTTGATGTCTATTGCTCATATAGTAGCAGTTTGGAAGAAAAATCGATATTATGAAATTAAAGTTAAACTCTCAATACCCAACTGCAGCAAAAAGGTGATTGAAAAGCTATTGGATATTAAATATACTTTTTAAAGTAATGTTTGTTTTGCTTTGATTGTGCATCATATCAGGCACTAGTTTCCCTGGTGGTTTATCTACAGGAAGTCTACAGATAAAGCATTTAAGTCAAATCCTTGCAGTTATCTTACACCACATTAACTTTGAATTTTGAATATATTAACACTATGAAAATGTTATATCCTATAAGAAGAATCATGTACTGCTGCCGATGTTTATTTGAGCTGGAAACTCAGATGAGTGTCTTGCATTGAGTTTTGTGGTTAGAGGCATGTTTTTCCAATAGCCTTCAATGGAAGCAGTGCACACTCTGACAAGACGCTAATTTATGTGGTTATGAGCTCACACTGGCATCAGCTAGTGTTCTGCCATTGCTCTGTTAACAAGTTACCATGGCTATATATCTGCTGCTGTCCTAGACTGAACTCAAAGCGCACATTACCGTAAGGTAAAAGGTGGAGCTTAAGGTTGAGAGGAGGCTTCATGTGATTGATTCGAACTCATCAACAAGAAAATAAGTATCTTTAATCACAAAAGTATGCTTTGTAATCATCACAACACTTACAATAAGTAAAAGAAAAGTGCAGCTTGGGTTTGGTTTGATTTTGTTGGCTTGGAGTTTTGTTGGGTTTTGGTTGAATTTGGTTGTGTGGGGTGGTGATTGGATGGGTTGGCTTGAGTTTGGGTTGGGTTTGGTTTAGTTGGCTGGGGTTTGGTTTCATTGGGTTGGCTTGGGGCTGTATTGGGTTTGGGTTGAATTTGGTTGTGTCAGGTATAGGCTGAATTTGGTTGAGTTGAGTTGAGTTTGCTCGGTTTTGCATTGATTCGGTTGGTTTCGGGTTGTGATGGGTTTAGGTTGAATTTGGTTGTGTTGGGTTGTGTTTAGTTAGGTTTGTTTTGATTGGGTTGGCTTGGGGTTGTGTTGGGTTTTGGTAGAATTTGGTTGTGTTGAGTTGTGTTTGGTTCACTCGAGTTTGGTTGGCTTGGGTTTGGTTTGATTGGGTTGAGTTGGATTTGGTTGAGTTGGGTTGCGTTTGGTTGGTTTAGATTGAGCTGGGTTGGGTTGCATTGGGTTGGCTTGGGGTTGTGTTGGGTTGCATTTGCATGGGTTGGCTTAGGTTTGTTTGACTTTAGTTTAGTTTGGTTGTGTTGCGTTTGGTTGTGTTGATTTTGGTTGAATTCTGTTTGGTTTGGTTTAAACAGCTTTAAATTACTTACTATTTTATATTTATTATGGGTATGTCTTGAAGTTTAGATATATAGGTTTTTCTGTTCAGTGTTGTTTGTTTGTCTTTTGAGCTAAAATTTTTTGTTTCTTAGCCATTTAATTGTTGTGTTGCTTTATCTTGGTTTCTTTTGGTTTTGGTTTCAAAATAAATAGCACTTTGAACACCTTGTGTACTGGCCTCTATCATGCGTCAAACCAGACCCCCGGAACCGACATTGAGACACAAATTGGTGAAAAACGACACACTTTAAAGTCAGTAATTCAGTTCTTCTTTTGGTGTTAAATGAAATCTGGGTTTGAATTTGGGTGATTGGAAATGGTTTTTTTTTAATGAATCTCTGACTTTTGACTTTGGCACAGTGCTAACGGATGTAGTGGCACTCTTCTAAATGCCAGCATGGTGTAAAATAGAGTGATTCATTTCTTGTGTCGCACAGATGTGACTTCACACAGCGGTGCTTGGACAACTTCATCAGAGCTCTTTGTGCGCATCCTCAGGCAGGAGAGATAGAGACAGATAAATGCAGCCGCTCAATCTCTGAGAAAGTGGGGGGGGGTTATTAAAGCAAGCTGGGTCTGAAGTCAAGCAGGATCCAACAGAAAAAAAGAACACTCTGGGAGAGCTGTCATTGATGGCGTGAGTTGTGAAGATAAAAGCAAAGCAGTCTTATGGAGAAAGTGTGCAGCACAGCAAGAACAAAACTTCCACCAGACGAGGATCATAGACAGCGGGTTACATAGAGGGCAATCTTCCTCACAAAGTGTTGGATGTTATTTCATGAGCGTGTTGTAGCATCATCCTTTGCCACGAGTCTCAACACCTGCCTTCACCATGATCTCCCCTTAAAGGAAAACTCCAGTGAGTTACCAGTTTGGAATCTATTACCCTTCTACTTGCACAATAAGTGATCCTTGCAACTGTTAAGATGTACTGTGCAAAGGTTTTAAGCAGGTGTGAAAAATTGCTGGAAACAAGAGTGGTTTCAGAAATATAAATAATGATTGTTTATATTTGCAAATGTATACAATGCGAAGTGACCAAACAAAGGAAAAATCTAAATAAAAAAAATTATTTTATAAATATAAGCCAGCATAGATTCTTAAAGGAACACGTGAACAAAGTCTTGGAATTTGTATGGTTATAATCAGGTGTATGACCCACCTGTTAAAACAAACAGGTGTTAATGATCATCAATGCCATACCTAGGTTGAGACCCAGTCATGTACTGAAACAAAAACTGGGTGAGGAAAAGCCAAACGATGCTACCAAGACAGTGTCTTGTCATGACAAGATTCAGCACAGCAACAAGAAACAAGGTAGCTATACTGCATAAACAAGGTCTCTCCAGACAAAGATTTCAAATACACAGTGGTCAGCCAAGGAAGCTTGAAAACAGCAACAGAACCAAAGCATGTAAAACTAATACTCTTTGAAAATGGAAGCAGTGCAGTCCACTCAGAGCTGGCAGAAACCATTAGTGTCTGGAGAAGTCTAGCCAAAAGTGGTTTTATTGAAGAGTTGGAGGCCTGTAGCTGAAAGGCTGGAGAGTGGTACAATACTGAGATTTCTGTTAAGCATTAGGTCTCAATGCTGAGAAATATAAGCAGATTCTTATCATGCAGTACCATCAGGGAGGCAAATGATTGGAATATTTGGAACAACCTTTCAGCCATCATAAACTGTGAATTATAGAATTGATGCTGTTCAGAAGGCAAATGGTGATATCACCAAATACTGATTTTCTTTAGATTTCTCATTAATTAAATTAAATATTACAGTTTTGCACAGCAGTGCATATTTGGTACATATCCTGAACCATATAAACCTGAATACATATGTACATGAATAGAACGTGAATGACAAGAAAGTTACCTACCTGGGGCTAGTTTCAGGTGCTATATGATATCATTGTGCTTTCAGACCAAATCCAATATTTCTCTCTCTGCACACATCATCTGGATATAATTCTCTGTTTCAAGATCTTATTCTAAAAGGTCAGAGGCACATTTGCGTCATTGCTTCAGTTTGACTGTTGTAAGCATGTTCTGGAGACAGACATCTGATTACGCTGGAGCACTGCACAAGCAAAGAAAATAAAGAGAGACCCCACAAACTTAGGTAGATATTATCACAAATTCCCTCAAATTATTTCATATGCTGACCTTCGGGGACGGAAAAGGGGCAGTCTTCAAGAATAATTGGAAAAAGCTAGTATTGTTTGTTAGCTAGCAAGATTGTGTTTTCTTCAACTCAATGTTGATTTGTGTACATATACAGTTTTATTTAAAACATCTTCTCTGTTTTGGATAAAGTAAAGTGCTTAAACTGTTGGCCAACTGTTTCAGCTCAATGTGCAGCATCATATTTCCCTATATGTAAGGGGTACAGTGGTAGAAGGGGCTGATACACCTTAAAACACTTTAAATCAGTTTTAAATCGAGCAAAAGATTAATTATAGATTATCAATAATGTGCTATAACAAATGTTAGAGTCAAGGTGTTGTTAAAAAAATAATGTTTATAACGTGGAAAGTGCTGTTATGTAGCGCAAGTTAGAGAAACCCAGTGACGTGCTCTCAGAAGCGTCTCTCCGTCCTTTCTCACACGCTCGGTATTCTTTATGCTTGTGCTTGAAACCATGTTTGTGTTAGTGATTTGTGAAATATCTCGAGAAAGTTAACTTTCATACGTGGTGCCGTAATGTTTTCCCCCATCCGTTCCTCCTCCTCCGACACATAGCTTCACTCTCAATGTAAGGTTTCACATTTGTGAACATATTACATATTTTGCGTGTGTTTTATTATCATTTATTACATTAACAATGTTTAGATTTAAGGATTGAAGAAACGTTACTTGATTTTTCTCTGATTTTCCGTTTTTTTATCAACTTATAGTGTTGTTTTTGAGGTCTGTTGCACGGATTAGGTGTTTTACATGTAAAACTTGCTTCGAGATATGAATTGTTCGACATACGAACGTCATTATTTTCGTATCTCAGGGTGCCACTGTAATATAGACAGTGCATTAAATAAATCCTGCGTTAGGTGTATGCATTTCCTGCCAGACACACGGGTGGCGCTGTAGCTTCCGTAAGTATAGGAATCTGCAGCAGAGTTGAGTAGCACTGCTCATGGTGAGTTGCCATCCCTTGAGCTCTGCAATAAATGAACATTAAAAGTAGTTAAACAAGGTTAACTCGATGCCAATTGGAAAGAAATGTGTGTTAGAGCTACTTAAGTGTGTGTTTGAATTGTGAAGTGAATTGATGCATCTATTTTCTCTCCGATACTCGGTTCACATGTGCTCATGTCCCGTGTATTAAAAGGTACATGTATTCATTAGTTGGAGTGCCGATGTCAGCATGATTCGCCATTTGTAACTGCTATGAACTGTATTTGTTTATTTATTTATCTATATTGTGTAAATGGTTTTAATTGGCAGTGTCGTTTGTATACTGGTGTATGTTGAATGGACGATTCAATGACAGTATTTTACGCTGTAATATCACATGCTTTTTTTAGAATTGAGTGAAAAAGAAACCTATACGATCACTAAAAGACAAGAAAAGTAATAGTCGCTAGTAATATGAGATTACACTCAATTTTCAGTTAATGTTTTATTTATGTTTTAAAATATGATACAAATATTTAAAGCAGGGTTGAGCAGCACTGCTCATGGTGGAACTCCAATGTCAGCATGATTTGCTAGTGATGGGCGGATCGATACTGTGTACCCATCATTTTTTGGGTATCGATCAAATGACTAAAGTATCGATACTTATTAATACATTATCTATAATGTTCTATTGCTACCGTCATTTGTGTTGCTAAACACCCCCTCTGGCGCAGCTGAATGGACTCATCCATCCAATCAGAGTGCGGGAAACCCAACTCCGTCTAGCTAGCTAGCGTTATCAATAACAACTTTATTGAGGAGCACACGCTTGGCGTCAACAAAACTCAATCTCTTTCAGACACTCTTTCACTTTTGTAGGTGGAATATCATCAGTGTAAACCTTGCCTCTAAAGTTTACTTCCATGTAACATGCATTTAATCTAATTTACAGTATTAGGACTGACATGCCTCCTTCTTGGGTAATTCTCCCTTTTACCAGAGGAAATATGTTGTATGTGCATATGATAATTATATTTTCAAGGGTTTAATTTTTCTCATAATTTTTAACATATACATTTTTTTTAATTCAGTGCACATTTAAGATGTCAGTTATATTAAAAATGCTGTTTAAATCGTATTATATATTGTTTACTGCTCTCATTCAGCTGATTTACTTTAATCAAGTTCATTAAAGTTGGTAAATTTTAATATTTGATTGTGGTTTGTCCATAGAATATTATTTATCTTAGATTTTTTTTGGTATCGTATCGAATCCAAAAAATGTGGATTCGTATCAAATCCAAATCAAATCCAAAAAATCGTATCCAAAAATCGCCTATCCCTATGAAATCTGTATGCAGCAACCCAATAAAGCCTGCTGTCATCCAGACCTCGGCGTGTGTGTATCCCCTCCCCCCGCTGAAGAATAAAAATTAGAGAGGTCACATATACATATTAAAATGACCTTTTAAGTCACTTCTAAATGGCTTTTCGTTGCAGTTGTCTAATTTAACAGTTATTCTAGAAAATCTTAAGATCCTATTCCTAAAAAAAAAGAAATGTCGCTGAACTTTTGTAAACTTTTCTTTACATCTCATTATCTGTATTAGTAATACTGCTTTTTGTAACGTTACCCTGAGCAGAGATTAACAAGCACAAGGTTTCCGAATACATAAAGATGCAGAAAGTGATATCATCTTTCAAAGAGAGAAAGAGAACAGAAGTTTTATCTGACTACAGATGGCATGAACTCATCGTGATCTATGCTCAATTATTTCTAAATGAGTGAGAACTCTGCCATTAAAGTCTGATGAAGTCATCAAGTGGGACGTGTAGAGGTTAATCGAAGTCCAGTTGATGACCCCATAATGTGCTAGATGTGGCACTAGACTGTGACACAGTGACACATTGAGTGTACCGATGTTGTGCCATCTTGAGGTTCACTGTTCTTGCCCAACTGAGCCATCCTACTGAAGAAAAAAAATGCTTGAGAAACTTCAAATGCTTCCTAGCTACAGTTAATTTTTCCATTTGTAATTATTTTTTGATAAGTTGCCATTAATCATCATCTCACTGCTGTTTGAAGAACAAAGATGAGACAAAAATCAAACAATGGCATTTTTGTCATTCCTGGCTTGAGACCGCTAAAAAATTAAAGCATTTGAACAATGAAATCTAATGTGACAATAAAGTTAAAGTGCTCATAGGAACTAAATCAAGTAAATGGTAATCCATTCCGGGTGGTGGTGCATCATGTTTCAGATTGGTTCCTTTCATCTTTGAGCGAAAGCAATGGCCAAGCTTGTCTTTCTATACCTTTAAATATGACTTTCATTTAAATTGTCCTATCCTGCATAAAAGCCACCACATGTGTTTCCTCCTCTGGATGTAATTATGCCATTTATGTCATTATTTATTTAATTATGTTTTCCCATGGACCAGTTTGCATTAATTACATCAGGACAGGAGGGTGTTGAAAGAAAAAGGGGAAGTGAATGAGAGATGTAAGTGATCTAAATGCTAAATGTCAAATTGTGACAAATGCAACTTTTGAGTTTTTTGAAAGTTTACACATGTAAAGGAATGCATCTTTAAATGTACCTAAAAGTATGTCAACCAAAAATATTTTATTTAGTAAATGAATCTAAATGAACGTAATTAATGACTACCCACCTTTCTGTCTGACAACTCAACAATCTCAAGTTATTACATTCTAGCTCATTTTCATCAATATATGATGAATGACTCGACTCGCATGACAGGGTGGCCAATCTTCTTCAAGCGTTCTTAACTAGCCAATGAAAGCACTTTCATTGTGCAGTGTGAAATTAGTTTGCCACTCTGAGTATAAATGCTTTGGCCGGTGAACCTGAAGAGCCGGACCATGCAATAACAACATTCTTCTCAATCTTACATCTCATTACCACCAGGTCGTGACACATCTCCTTTCCCTTCTTGAGAGAGCACGTGTTATGCAGGTTACTAAGATGTTACATTTATGCATTTAGCCGATGTTTTTATCCAAAGCGACTTACAGTTCGGGGGTTAACACAAGCAGTTTGTTACAAGCTTGGTTAATCATCAGAGAGGTTCTAGCTGATTCAGAATAAATTAAGTACTTCAGAGGTATTATATATATATATATATATAATAGTAAGTGCTCTCAAAAGTTTTTAGTTTTTTTTTTTTTAAGCCTGTGAGAGACACTGCTTTCCAGATTGGGACTGCAAGAGAATTCCACCAGCCAGGGACTGTGAAGGAGAAAGTTTTGGTGAGAATATTTTTCCGCTCTGAGACGGACCCACCAGACGCTATTCATTTCCTGTAGGCAGACATCTGGAGAGGATGTAGAGTTTCTGAAGGTATGATGGACCTGACCCTGTGACTGTTGCAGACATCAGTGTTCACAAGCATGTTCTCTTAAAGTCATTCGGTTCTACTTATTGTGGCGAGATGAAGAATTACATGGGAAAGGGATTTAGTGCAAACACCCAGAAGTGGCTTTATTTATACAGTGCACTGTGAACTGAATAGTGATCGGTGACAGAAGTGCTTTGGTCTTCAGTGGTCGTGAGCGTTGGTGCTGGCGATTTCGTTGAATCATCTTTTTCCGTGTAGAACCCAAGTGGAGTGGTGAGTGGATCAGTCGAATCAGGAGAGGGAAACGGCAATCAGAAATCAACGTCCTCTTAGAGTACAATGATCGCTTTCCCTGGGTTTCTGGTCTCCTTTTATTCTGGCCCTGCTGAGTGGAGTAAGGTGTGCCTGGGCCACGCTTAGTTTGTCTCCCAGGTGTGTGTTGTTTGTGAGAGACACATTACTGGCACATTATGTTGAACAACTTGACTATGAAAACCCCTCAAAACCACCTATGTCCTTCCATCCAGGTTGGCACTAAAAAAAAGTTTAGCAAGTGGCTAATCAAACCACTTTCAACAAATGAAAGTGCTGCAGTGTGAAATTTGCATATCACACCACCCTTAATAGTTAAAAATCCCTGGTGGCTTGCTAAAACTCTTGCCTGGGAGATTTACACTCCAAACTACTGGGACGAATGGTGGAATAGTCATTGCCAAAGACTCAAGGCATTCCAGCAAAGACTAACTCTACCGCCCCAGCAAGGAATAGAGATTTGGCTGAGTGTGCCTCATTAGTACTGAACAAACTTACTGTGTCTGAGTGAAAACTGTCTTTGTATAAGCTCTAATATAGGTAGAGTTTATTCCTCTGCCGGTGTGGTGGATTTATTTCCACCGAAGGAAGGGATGAAACCATCTGGGATGGTTTGGACCTACAGAATGTTAACATGTCTCTCATGAAGATGGAGTTTGTGCATTGCAATGCTCTGCCTGGCACGCAAAGAGATTCCACTAGTCCTTCTTCGAGGCTATCAGAAGTCAGCAGGAGGTGAGGTCAATGAGCATCTGTTCAGTTGAGTAGCTGGATAATGCAGAAAATGCCTTGCCTGCATGGTCCCTCCTAGATGATACAGATGATTTCAGAATCAATAGGCTCATCTCTGTCACCTAGTGGCATGGAGAACTGCGACTCACTTGATGAGGAAGTAGTTGACATGCTTTCACAAGCAGTAGAGGTCGGATTGGGCATGTCCATGCTCGACTTATGTTTTCGTGAGCATCCCTGATGGTTTCCGGTCCTGTTTTTCCTGGAAGTGCACCAAGAGCTTACAAAAATTGAAAGTGCACCAAGATGTTCGAGCTCTTAGTCCCCCTCTTCTCTCAGTTACTAAGGAGCTATGGGATACTCACACAATTCCCAAGCGGAGCAGCCAGTGGCAATTGTGTCTATGCAGTGTCGCTGCATGGAGGAACATATGCCCTCTAAAGCTGGGGAGGTTTCATCTTAGTCTTAGTCAGCAAACAGGTCATGCTGCTTCAGCCCTTTATGCCATGGCCACCCTGCAGGTGTTAAAAGTCAAGGCTCTTTGCAATATGACGAGGTTAGTTGCTGCCAAGGCAACATAGCAGAATCAGCATTACGATCTTGGCCATACACTTACCCCTCTCTCTTTAGAGGTCCCCATCGATTACTGAAGGGAGCCACCAGGGAGCACCCCTGAGAGGACTCAGAGAGAAGGTTGATAGGATCCGTTCATTGAATCAGTTCCCCTAGGAGTGTGGGAAGCTCTCTACTTTTATTAATGTTTTCTTAAATTTACTGAATTCCACTTGCGAATTAGGTATTCTGATATCTGAACATTCGTAATGTTCCTCTGTTTCTAATAAGCACATGAATGATACTCAATTACATATTCTTGAACTCATGCATATCCATGAGCTGCTTTGCATTGAATGGGAAACAAGGAATGTTTGGGGCAGAAAAAGGTCATATTTGCATACACTCTTCTAGGAGACGTGACACTACTTTGTAGAGTGCTTAAATACTTTTTATTCATCTCTTTTTTTTCTTTGATGTGTACAAATTTTTAGTCAGGATTCTGCACACATTTATAAATGGTAGCCCTTGTTATATAGGAGCTGTGAACTGATAAGACATGGACGAGTAACCCAAGTCTTTGTCCAATGATATATTGTCAGTTTTTATCATTTGGCAGACAAATGACCGATGAGCACTTATTAACTGCCAGTGACCGCGATGTGTCCTTTAGCATGTTTATTTGAAGGTAAAACGTGTTTGTTTACAGCAGTGTGTCAGTGCTGATGGAGTCAGTTTTTACAGGGTTTATTTGACAGAAAGACAGCACTATGTTGCTATGATGTGTTAATTGAATTTTGGCCCCTTGACAGATTTGTGACTCATCATGTCCTTTGTCAGAGCAAGCTGGTACAGAGATAGTGAAATTATAAAAGAGGGACTCTAGGGATTTAATCACCAAAAGAACATTGTTGTTAATTTTGAACCAAGCTAAAATTCTTTTTATTTGTCAATTGAAACGTTAATAAATGAAAAATGTCAGCAGTACCAATAAGTTAATAATAGCTATGATTATTGTAATTTTTGTTAATTTATCATTTTAATTCTTTAAAGGCTGAGTCTGTCATGAGATGCTTCGAAGAGCAGAGAGAATGGTGAACACTAGGTTTATTAAAACGGGAGAACAGAAACAAAAGATACATGCTGAACCATTTACAATAACTGACAAAGGAACCCATCAAGATAAATGGGTTTAAATGTACAAATGAATCAGTTAGGGACTTTGTAAAACAAATTTCAGGACTGTGAATCAAGTTCCTCAATTATCCTATTTAGTGCAGTCCTATTTAAACCTAACCAACCATCATTTATTGACTGTTCCTCCTACTACCCCGACACCTCACTGTTCTCAGGCAGCAATAGACATATTCAGAGACGGTGAAGACTGGGGAACATGTGACATGGAGGCGTGACCATGCACCCATAGTAACCAAAGCAAGAAGGGGTTTTCTGGTATGGGAGGTGTGGCTCCTGGGAGGCTGGTGTAACCTGGGATGAGCACTGCAACTTTCAAGGGCACCAATACATGGAATATTCGCTGTAACGGCGACACGGCTGAGGTCCATACCATGATGAAGAGGGTGGAAGAAACCTGCCGAGCCAAGCAGACAGTCCGGGATGATTACAGCAAATGATGGGGTCTAGTGGTGGAGAGGCAACCTCCTAAGCAGGTGAAGATGACGAGTGAGAGACGCTGAGCCAGGGATTCTGGTAGAAGAGGTTGCAGCAAGCCCACAGAGTCATCAGCCAAGAATGACCAAGGGACCTGACAAGAGAAGGTGTAACCACCTTCACCAACAGCTGCCCAGACCTGGGCCTTGTTCAGCATCTGGTGTGTAGTGGACCTTTACAATTGTTGCTCCATCTGACTTCTGCATATGTCTGCTAAAAACAAGAATCAACCGCCGATGCAATTTTTGATGTCACCATTAAGCTGCATACTTTATACCTGAGGAGGAAAATGGGCTTATGTGCAAGACTTGTGTGTTATTTTATCTGGAATATCTAAGCAATGTCAGTGCAGCATTTATTTTAGTCTCCAGGCTGACCCTGCTGTGTCAGTGAATCATGCTGTGAGTTCCCAATCTTCCCAAATTTCCCAAAAACATTGGACAGAATTTAGATGACCATTCATTGGAACGTCTGGACGAGGCATGAAGCTCACTTTAGAAAGGTCATTGTTCATAAACAAGCCAGAATGAAAGTCTGAATACAGTCAAACACAGACGGCTACACACACTCTCTGCCAGACCTAGAGCACAATGAGAGCTTTGTGAAGTCAGACTGAAAATTAGAAAGGAAGCTAATATGGTTTGGCTTAAAGGATTGAAAGAAACCAAAATTGAAAGACTAAACCGCTAGCTTTAAAGAGAAACCCTACATAAAAGCTCCACAATATTTTACAGATGCTGCTGTGAATTAAATTTCGATTCCCCAAACCACACCTGATTCATCTGTCCCAAAGTCTCTCAGTCGAATCTAATCTGCTCTTTGAGCTGGTCAGGTGTAGAATCCTCCAATGGAAAGTCTGCAGCCCTGGTCCAACTCCACCACATGGCTGTGTTTTGAGGGTTTGAGTTTGATCGTATTCTTTATCCAAACATTGAGCAAGCTTGTCATGGCATCCCTCCCTCCAGTCCTCTCGGCATGGACTTTTGAACTCAATATCAGCTTGTAGCCATTAGAGTGCATTGGTATGACTTTGAAAATGTACGTTTGTCCCATCTTTAGAGTAATTCTTCGAAAGCTAAAAGCTGTTCCCCATTACAAGTGGAATACCAGACAACAACACAGATATGAAGACACGAAAACTGAAATTATTTGAAGAATTTGAATAGAGGGCACTGAAACTGGCAAAGCAAGGTGTAAAATGATTTAATACAGATAAATGTACAACCACGAGTCATTCAGATAATTACATTTCTAAGTTAAAAATGTGACATTTGAAAAACTGACATTTGAAACAGCTTTCATGAAATGTATATATTGCTAATTTCAAGTCGATTGCTGCCATAAAATGCACCAGTGGCAGATTAAAAACACTTTTCAAATATGAATTTGCTTGCCATTAGAAAATAAATGCATGTAGAGAAACAAGGAATTTGAATAAACAAAAATCTATTAGATGTACACTTAAAATCACTGTAATCAACTGAAATGCTGATGCTAGCACTGTAGTGTTTTTAAATAGTTAGAAAGAATTCTAAATGTTTTTTTAGATTTTTTTTTTTTTTCATTTCCCCTATATGTCAACCTCAATATGTTTTGCAAACTTCTGCTTTTTCTGGTACTACACAAAACAAAAAAGTGAAATTTGTCAGGGACATCAAAGTGACATCTTTGATAATGCTGGTTGTAAAATGGTAGACTGGTATGTAAAATCACTGACATTGTTCCATGTAAGCAAATTATGTCTTGTAACAAAACACAAGTGAGAATTTCTAACAAGACTGGGATTATTATCAAAAATAGAAGTGCTTATGTTTTTTTTGCCCTATTTTATGTCCAAATAAGCAGAGAAGAAATCCTTTTTTTCACCACAGTCGTTGTTCATGTTGACATCTATACCCCTATATGTGCTTTACAAACATCCTACTGCTCTGAGTTATGGCTGTTTCATTGACTGCTGGTAATCACATACGTTTTTTTTTTTTGTTTTTTTTTTTCTAGAAAAAACACTTTTCACTATACATGAATCCGAATAGGCAACTACTACAAGTTGATTATATGCTATTGACCCCCATAATTTGGGGCATATGTCTGCAATTTCAAAACCTCTCTGTGGCTATAATCGTGCAGT
Source organism: Danionella cerebrum (assembly GCA_007224835.1). Taxonomy (NCBI): domain Eukaryota; kingdom Metazoa; phylum Chordata; class Actinopteri; order Cypriniformes; family Danionidae; genus Danionella; species Danionella cerebrum. The sequence goes on from SRMA01010154.1 coordinate 64,145, forward strand.
CTGAACTCAGCATTCGTATTACCCTTGCTGGCATTCATAGATATCATATGTTGTTTTAGTTGCCCACCAGATTATATCTGTCAGGGATTCAGTGCCACCAGAAGGGTCAGAGCTAGCAATCAAGATCACTTCCATGAATCCACCTGCAGTGGAATCTGTCACCTGATCAGAACAATCCATCTTAAAAGTTTCATCCATGCACCTCTCCAGTTGTCAGAGCTACCGTACATGCACCCTGACTCTCCATGATAGCTCTTGGTATTCTTGGATCTCTGTGTCTTCAACCGTCTCTCCTAAAGTACTCTGTTAAAAATGATGGTAAGTTTTCTTGGATTTTTAATTTTTTTTATTTTTAAGATTTATTATTTCAGACTAACTTACAAAGGAAAGCAAGAGGTTGGCGCTTGAGTTTTTTTACCTTAGGGCATCATAAGAAATCCAATGATGGCAGCTGTACCAAGTTCTTTACAAGTGCATTTGGATTCACAAAACTGTCATGCGAACTGTTGAACCTATTGATCTTCTCTTTTTTTTTTTTTGTTGCTGGAAGCAGAATTACTGACAACTCTTTTGAGACAGTTCCTACTTAGATCTTTGGGAGGACAGCATGCTTTAAGATGTATTGCACACTGCATAAAAGGCAATATCCTGAAAATATACATGAATAATTGCGGCACTTTAACTGTTTAGCAAAGCAGGAAAATGAGAAAAAGTCAAGCTCATTAAAGTAATTGCTCTGTCATGTGCTGTTAACAAAAGATCCGGCTCAGCCAGCGTTTGGGAGCCCAGTCTGCTCAGCATCTGTCTGCGTCAACTCTAAACATGTGCTTTTTCAAATGTCACAGCCTTTTGTTTCCAAATGTTGTGTAAATCCGCTTGGTGAAATTGTTTTTCAATCCATTTAGATCTTTGATCTTTGAAAATGGCGACATGGAAATATACGAGACTCATTGTGAAGATGAGCGAGTGCTAAACCAAGGCAGTCTCTGCTGTGTTCAGGGATGTCTCTTTGTGTTCTCCTCTGAGAACAATGAGAGGGCTCAAGGATCCTGGAAGCACTTCCATATCTGCTAAGACATTGTGGTTGGAAATGTGGATTCCTGGGAGGCTTGGTGAAGGGGGTGGAAAACTGAAAGAATTCATTGTTCTGCATCAGGGCAGATAAGACGGCGAGGGTAAGTGGAGTCACATAGATATCCTTTCAATAGGGGATTGTGAGGAGATGAATTTTAAGGTGCGATTGTAGAAAACATGTGCCCCCTTCACAGATCACATCACACCACACCTTCTGTGGAGATAATGTGTTTAAGTTTGTAATTCAACTTTGTAATTTGAAGAGGAACTATAAATGTGCTAAATACTAAATAATGTAAACGGTTACCCAGTGAATGTATCTATTGGTCCAGATATTTCTTTATGCCAGTAGAACTAAATTTACACAACCTTCACTATTCATCAATGTCACCTGACTCAGACAAACAAAATATTAGACACTCAAGGTACATTTGTTTGTTTAACTGAATGTGAAATAAATATTATTCTAAACAAATACCTGCATTGTATAAAGTTGAATAAAGAAAGAAATTAATGATGGGCGGATCGATGCTCACCCGTCATTTTTTGGTTATCGATCAAATGACTAAAGTATCGATACTTATTAATACATTATCTATAATGTTCTATCGCTACCGTCATTTGTGTTGCTAAACACCCCCTCTGGCGCAGCTGAATGGACTCATCCATCCAATCAGAGTGCGGGAAACCCAACTCCGTCTAGCTAGCTAGCGTTATCAATAACAACTTTATTGAGGAGCACACGCTTGGCGTCAACAAAACTCTCCCTCTTTTAGACACTTTCATTTTTTAGGTGGAATATCATCAGTGTAAACCTTGCCTCTAAAGTTTACTCCCATGTAACATGCATTTAATCTAATTTACAGTATTAGGACTGACATGACTCCTTCTTGGGTAATTCTCCCTTACCAGAGGAAATATGTTGTTTGTGCAAATGATAATTATATTTTCAAGGGTTTAAATTTTCTCATAATTGTTAACATACATTTTTTTTAATTCAGTGCGCATTTAAGATGTCAGTTATATTAAAAATACTGTTTAAATCGTATTATATATTGTTTACTGCTCTCATTCAGCTGATTTACTTTAATGAAGTTCATTAAAGTTGTTAAATTTTAATATTTGTTTGTGGTTTGTCCATAGAATATTATTTATCTTAGATTTTTTTATAGTATCGATATCAATTTATTTTGTATATCGGTATCGTATCGAATCAAAAAAATGTGGTATCGCCCATCCCTAAAAGAAATACATCATAACATTTTCATATATTTCCCCATGAACTCTCTACATGGTCAAAATGCAGAGAACAGAATAATTAAACAAAAAAAAAAAACGAAGTTTTTAGTCAAATCAAAAGTACAAGTACTTATGAAAATATTTACTCAAGTAAGAATACTTGTGATTGTGACTGGCAAAATAAGAATCTTTTCCCATTATCAAAATAAGAATATCAAAGATATTATGCTGCAGTAGCAATGATCAAAAACAAAGTCTTACATTATTCTGAATATTTCACAATGAGGCCAGAGAATGGAAAGACAAGTCTAAGTAAGAGTAGACGGGGCAGAGTGGAAACCAGAGGGGGAGGTAAGTGCTGATAATCAGGATAATGAGGGACAGGGAAGAGAAGGAAATCCGTCCAAAATATAAGGAACATGACAAAAAAGGAAACAAAGAGGATGCACCTTACAATTTAAATTATAATGCAATGAGTGAGTGCAAAAATAACAAGAAGTTTGATTACCAGGCTTTGATTACCCTTTGTTAGGATTTCAGGAGTTTGTTTTTTTAACAGGCATGTGTGGCCACAATATCTTAGGTGACAAATAAATTTTTTAAATAAAATATAGAGACTTGTTAAGGTGCAGCAAAATCCAAAATACCACTTCGATAAGGGATTTTCATTCCTTACATTTTCTAAAATATTTATTTTTGAAAATGTATTAAAGAGTAAAGTTTTTTCTTTTTCTTTTTGTTTAACCCTACGTGGTTGTTCCAAACTATAGTATTGATAAGTAAAGACCTTTACACACAAAATTTCGATCTAAAGTTTAGTGTGACAACATGCATCATTCGAAAACCATCATAATTCGCACTTCTGATGAACTATGAGCGGTGCCAACAAAAAAGTTTTGTACTGCCATATTTGATCCGTTATTTAAAAGGAGAACGACCAGTGAAAGCTGGCTCCTTTGATGACGTGGGAAGGAGGA
>SRMA01010249.1:13355-32473 GCA_007224835.1 Danionella cerebrum
TATGCCCGAGGGCACAAGAAATCATGAATTATTTCCATTTCATTCATTATCAGAGTCTGAATATGTTTAATCTTTTATATTTTCTTTCATAATCTATAATCTTTTATTACTCCAAAGTTTAACCCATAGGCTGTGTCTCGTGCCTCAGGAAAGTTTTTGGAAAGAAATGCACCGACGTGTTCTCTACTGAGGCATAGCCTGAGGAATGGTATGTGAATAAACTAGATGGCTCACCGACTGCTATTCATATTCTACAAAAAAGTGAGCTGTTTAGATCAGGACCTTGATTTTAACCCAGGAAATGCATTATCCATGTGCTTGTAAAACAAAAACAACTTTAAAGAGAAAAAAACTGAATGAAAGAAACTTATGATTTCTTTTTTCTGTGCAGCCCAGTAACAAATGCCTCACAGACAGATACCGGTAATCAAGGGATGCTTTATATGAAACTGTAATGAAAGTATGAAGCATGAATCATCACGGTTTTAATTTAAGAAGATTAAATTACCATTTTTAAAGGATGTGTAAGAACAACGCCGTAAAGGTGTATAATATTGGGGTGATCCAGTGACTGCATGGATGTAACTTCCTGGAGGAAATCGGCCACCATATCAACCTGTCCACTCCTCAAGGTTTTCACGGCTACTGGCAACTTAAAAGACAAAAAAATGCAATAAAACTTCAGTCAGAACTAAACCATTCCTATGTACAACTTAGATTTAGTTCTTACCACTCTCCCAGTCGGAGTGTGCCATTCTGCTTTCCGAACAACCCCGAAGGAACCTGACCCCAATCGGTCGCCGAAGACCAGTTCACTGTCCTGGATGAGACAGGTGAGAGCACGGCCTGTTCCTTGTCCCGGCACAACACTGTTCAGCTGCTCACCTCCTTCTGGGTTTCTGACGTTGGGGGGCTAACAGAAAACAGACATTAATATCAGAGGCTTAGTGAAAAAATAAACAGAAATCTGATAATATTTCAACACCGTTTTCAGAATAACGTGTCCAAACCTAAACCAAGGTCATATTGTTAAGTTTTCAAGTTTCTTTATTCATATCTATTAATATTTTAAGGCCACGAAGTGACTTAAAATAGTGACAAAGAAGTGACTGGTCATTTAAGTTTTATGATTCAAATATCTTCACTGTTATGATATTTGTTATACTTTGTTATACTGTTACACACTGTCATACTTATTTACTGATATTTTAATTTTAACGCATTTATCTGCCACACCTTGTGGGCTATTGTTGTAGCAAAGTTTGCTACTCCGTGAGATTTAACTGACCTCACTGACTTTAAAAATACGACCATACGCAAATTTCAGGCAGTTAAAATCACAAGATTAGTGTCACAAAACCTAAAACTTATTAAAGTTCTTGGCACAAATACTACAAATTTTCTTCATAATTCACTGTCTCATTCATTTTTTAGAATGTAAGGGTTTTTTATGGATTTTATTAGTGTTATATGTTTTTATCCACTCTTTTTACATATCAGGATTCAATGGTAGGGAGTATGATATATATTGTCAAAACGCTGACTAAATATATATAGATCTTTATTTTTAAACCAGACTTCTGATCTGTGTTCATGTGTACACAGCTCAGGTTGTCAAGGGTTCAGCAAGGACATCCAGGGAGCCGGTGAATGGAGCGTAAAACAGTACGAGGCAGGAGGCAAAAACATCTTATTGCTTACATAAGACTTTTTTTCTTGAGTTTTGTACAATATAAATTAGTGTTGTTTTTAAACAATCGTATATAAAAGAGATGAATTTGTTTCACACTTCATGACCCCCATAAGATGTGAAATTACAATACCTTCATCATCCACAACCGAGGTCTCATTGTAGATTTGTGTCGCTTGACTGCTTCCCATAATCTTCTCTGACCTGTTACCAAAATTAGTAAAACAAAATCAGCAGAAATTCCCGACACAAGGCAAAACTTCACTCCATCGAAAAAAAGATAGCTGCGTTGAATTTGTTTAATAATGCTTAAGAGCTCAGTGAAAGATCCCTAGAGAGAATAAAGCTAGACTTCATCGTACTTAAAACTTAAACTTTTAGACATACCTGGTTTACTAATTCCAATCTGTTCTAGATCTGCTTCTTTAACATAGTTGAGGTGTTCGATCCGGGTCACGTTGAGTCCATCTCGCATTCGCAAGTAGAATCTCTCCAGCTGCACATCAGCCAGCAGCTGGTACAACCACTGAGTGTCATGATCCATCATCATTAGATGCACATACAGTAAATCTGAGACGTAAACACAGCAATCAGGTCAAAGCGAACATCACCAAATTACACCCAACTGAAATATGCCTTTTTAAAATCTGTTTGTTCTTGAAGGGACTTCAGAGCAGACACTACATGGTTGTTCCCAACAAAATCTCAAATGGTTACCAAGGAAGCCTTCTGGGATTTTTCTACCGCCAGTCAGAAATTGCAGTAATACAGACGGACTCATGCTGACAATGGCTTCTTCTCCAAACACTTCATTAAAATGTGTTTGTATAAAACCTAAAATAAAGCTCCCACATAAATGATCTATGTATAACTAAACAATTTGTTTAAGCCTAGTTAGATATCGGTAAAACAACTGATTAGTACTTATCCAAACTGTAAATAGACACTTTTCAACAAGTAACAAAAACACAGTCATGTGGTCTTATTATAACAAACCACATATACTCTTTGGTAAAACTGAGCATTATTCAGAAAGGAAAAACTTTGTGTCTAAAATAGTCTAAAAAAAGTTTTGTGAACAGGATTGACTCTTGGAAGCAGTTCTGTTTTGAAATAGTGAGTGATGCCTGCAGTGAAGTGTCTTGTATTTACAAGTAGGCAGTCTAGTAAAGGGCGTGTAGAACAATAAAATCTTGTACATTCACTGTGTTGTTGGCAAACTCTCAATCTCCTTATGTATTTTCCCCCACAAGCTATACAATGATGTTCCCTAGCAGGAGGATGACAAGCATGGAGTCACAAAATTGCCTAAAACTTCATTCAAACCACATCCAGGGGAGACATAGTGGACAGTAATGCCAACAATCCAAACCAGAGCACGTTTTTTTGTGGTAATGCTTAATATTATTTTATAGTACAACCCTAGCTCCTTTGTATACAAATATTTTTTCATTGCATAACAGTAATTCCAAAACAATCCTGAAATTGTACAAAAAGTAAAATTCAGAGTAGTACATTTTATAGTCTTTTTTAACTTGGAAAAATTTTCCAAAATTCACAGCAAACAGTTGTTATGTTTAATAAAAAAACTCTCCTAAAACTTATACACTCCGAGTAGAGTTAATTTAACTCTTAGGATTTTACTGTGTACGTCACACTGCTACAAGACCTCACTCCCAATAGTGAACTGGCAACTAATAGTGATTTTGTCTCTTTTGGCTTGAATGAGATATAATTCAAGATGTCAGCTCATTCAAGCCAATTATATATATAAAAGACTCAGGCAGTCAGTTTGTTTAACTCTGTAAAGATTCCACTATCAAATTGAGTTTTATCTGATTTTTATTAATTCAGTTTTGTCAAATCAAACCTATCAGATACAAAAGACAAGCAAAAACTAAAACCCTTATTAAATGTGTAAGTTTCAGACTGAAATCCTGTAAGAAACAGAGTACTCGAAAACCAAACAAACAGCATTTTCAGCAAAGGGGAAACGGTATGTGACCGACCACTTTAGTCAAGTGTACATAAAAGAGAATGATTAACCCGTTCATTACCAGAGAGAAGCAGTAAAGTAATTATGCTGTGCAATACCTCAGCTACATTTCCCCTCCCCCACATCCAGCATGGTCTCCTTTGTTTCAGTCGTCCCTGAACCTCTCAGAGCTGTCACAAAACAGCTAGAAACCCTCTGAAACATTTGTGTATACAGAGCCATGACAACATCAAGATCAGCTCGCAGACGTGGCCTTTACTGAATAATCAGCCAGTGTGAAAGTAGGCAGCTGAAATCTGTGGGGGCTTGTCTCAGCAGGTAATCTGAGAATACGAAAATAAGATTCCCAAAGGCTACACACCCAAACTCCAACACCTGAATGACAGGAAATAAACTGTAAGGTTAACCTGGTGAATATCTGTTCTGCACAAGTTGTCTGGTCAACAATGCCCATTTACAATTTTACATAGAGTTTTTCCTTCTTGTTCTATGGGTTTAAAAGTGAAGATGGGCATATATTTTGCATGAAGGGGTCGTATCCATTTTAAAATGTTAAGACTATAACATGTAGAAAACAAAGAGAAACTGATTCCTTACAGTGAATTATTCTTACTCTTAAACATTGATTATTTGGTGTGCAGTGCAAGCACTGTTCTCTAGAGCATGGGTACAAACATGTAGAAAAGAATGACTATAGTTTAATTTGTTGAAAAACAGAAAGCTTTATACAAAATACTGTTCACTGACATACAGATAAAAGGGTCCACACGCCATAGGTACATAATTCCCATGTCATCATAACTTTACAAGTATTTCCCAGATTCTTGGAGCAAGCTGCTTAGAAAATGGGGCTTTGTTAATTGATAACTAAGATGCTGCTCCTGTTAAGACTCATCATATCCAGTAAATCATATTCAGGAAAAACATGTTGCAGTGTAACTAAAGACCATTTCTAACTTAAAAAGAATCTTCCTTTGTTAAATCAAACAACAAGATGTAGACACAAGACCTGTGACTTGGATCTGTATAAACATATATATTCAAAGGTTTAGAGTCACTTAGAAATTTCCTTATTTTTGAAGGAGAACCTTCTTTTCAATGAAGATAACTTTAAACTAATCAGAAATACACTCTATACAGATATACAGACTATTCTAGTCGCAAATGTCTGACTTTTGGTGCAATAGGGGTGTAACGGTTCACGGTATGTATTGAACCGTTTCGGTACGGCCTGTTCAGTTGGGTACACTTGCGTACCGTTTTGGTATTCAGTATTTTTATTACATAATATAAATCTTTTATTAGTGCGATACAATGTTCCTAGGCGAGTTTCCGCACGGACGCTATTGAGTGACGAGCACGAGCGCGAGTAAGAAAATGGCATCATGGCAAAAGCGAAAGAGAAGCCAGAGCTTGAAGACCCTCCCACCTCACTACGGTCTCCTGTTTGGGAACACTTTGGCTTCTCTGTTAAAATACATAACGGGGATAGACGAGTGGATAAATTTAAAGTTGTATGCCGACATTGTTCCACGGAGATCGGGCAGGCAACACATCTAACATTTTCTACTGCTGGAGATATTATAACCAGATCTATGCTCTCTTCAGAAAATGTGGATAGGTAATCTATCCTAACTAGTTGCAGTATTTCATTTTTTATTTAAAAAAATGTGTTTTTCTTTATAAAGAGTGCAATTTATTTAAAATATCACCCAAATGTGTCACTTTTATTTATTTTATGCAAGAATTCTATTGTGTATTGGCAGCTTTTCAAAATAAAGATTATGTAAGTTCTTATTGTTTTGTACCGAACCGAATGAACCGAACTCTCAAAGACGCTGTACAGAACCGAATACTATTTTAGCGTACCGTTACACCCCTAATATCTACATAGGTGTTAGAGGTCCATTTCCAGCAACTATCCCTTAAATTTTCTAATAGTACCATGTTTTTGGTCATAGTGGCAGAAGGCTAATGGATGATAAGAAAACCCATGTGCATTCATGTTAGCACAGCTGAAAAGAGGTTAGCTACTTAGAGAAGGAATAAAACTGACCTTCCTTTGAGGAGGTTGAGTATCTGGAGCTTCACATTTCTGGGGTCGATAAAACGGTCAAAATGGCCAGAAAAAAAGAACTTTCAAGCAAAGATTGGGTAATATGATGGTCTGGGGTTGCTTTGGTGCTGGTAAGGTGGGGGATTTGTTCAGGGTAAAAGTTAACTTTAAGCAAAATTAAGGTTACAAGCAAAATTATTCACTCCATTTTGCAAAGGCATGCCACACCCTGTGGACAGAGCTTGATTGGAGCCAGTTTCATCCAAACCCCATTTGAACCCCATTGGGCTATTGTGGGATCAGTTTGTTTATATAGTATACAAAAAGTGCCATTTAGCCAATCCTAATTGTGGGAGGTTCTTCTAGAAGCGTGGTGTGAAATTTCACCAGATTACCTCAAAAAATTAACAGCTGTTAACATACCCTCACAAATCAAATTAGTTTATTTATAAGATCGATGAGAAACCAAAGGTCTTCATAACTTGATATTTAATGCTTATCGGCTTACTTTAGCATGCTGGCCGCTCATAGTCTCTGACTCTTCCTCAGCAAGAGGTTGGGCCCTCTGAAAAAATTATTACCGCATAGTTGGGCATAAAAATTTGTCAAACAGCGCCCTTCATCTAATTAGAAAATTGGATTGAAATTTGAGAACACTCGCTGTTTGACAACACTAAGGGCCTAGTTGCACCAGTAAAGATGTCAAAATTTATATCCAGAATGCAAAAGAAAACAGTTACAACGTCTACATGGCCACACTGAACCCTGCATCATTAGTATTATTTTCTCTCATATTAATTACACACTTGAATTCAATTTCTGTGATTGAAAGCAAAGTACATGCAAAATAATTGGTATAATGAAGACATGTAAAATTTGACAAGTCTTAAAATGCTGGTGGAGTTGTATTTGCTCCGTTCAGGACAAAATCATCCTTTGGCAAGCTATCAATTAAAAGTCTTTTCACTAATTCTGATTTGAAGTAAAATCCAATACAGGAAATTCTCAACAGAAAATGACACAGATGTGCACACACCCTGAGGCTTCCCTTAAAGATGGCTCCTGACATAATGCTTTCTTTGAAACAAAGGGCAGCTTCTATTTGCTTGTCATGCTTTGCTATGAGGTGTGACTTTAAACATTCACATATTGTACTATTACCATCTAGCTGGCCCATCTAGTGTCACTACATAAATATGTGGGTTTTCAATACCAGACAGATGTGTATAAAAACATTTCAAGCCAATTTAACATGTTTAACCACATAAACGCACACAATAAATCTGAGAGGATGACGCCAATGCCCTTGCAAGAAAAATACTGTTGGGCATTTCATTAAGCTTTAAAAAAAGTTTTTAATACAATGTCGCATTCTGTCATGCATAATGCGCGACAGGTGCGATAATGGCAGCCTGTGTGCTTCTTCTCAGGTGAGCATTCAAACCATAACAGTGAAGCGGAAGTGACGCACTAAATAAATAACTCAGCGAAAGAATCGTTAGATTTGACTTCTTTTGAAACTTTAATACAATTTAATTAATAGCTCTATGCAATTCAAATGTATGCAAGTCTACACAAAAGTTTTACTTACAATCAAAAAAGGAGTCACTGTAGATCCAAAAGCGCTGTAGATGTCAAGTCCATAATGTCGTTCATTTTCGGTGAATTTCGCGCATGTTTACCAATATAAGCAGGTTTAGTCTATACACCGTGTTAAAAAATAACTGCACTTGATGTGTAAATATAAACGAGCAGGTTTAAATCAATGAGAGGGGTTCTTGTCCAAGCGACTCCACTCTGAATGAGACTTCAAAGCTGTCGAGACTGAGCTTTTCTTTTTCTCACTCCACCTCCACCTCACAACTTCCCCCCCCAAAGAACTCGGCGGCTTTCTGTTACTTCACGTTAAAGATGACTAATTGCTACATGAATGTAATGCTGTTGTGTTGTTTTTATGTGCTTTGTAATTATTTTATGATTATAAGAATTGCGCATATTAGGCTAATTTCACTGATGTACCACAGTTTGTTCGAGACATTCACATTAGTAAATATAGATGATGTTCTATAAATAAGAACCCTATGGCAATTACCTTTAGAAGGCAATCATTTAAAAGACATTCATTTATTTTAGGGAATACAAAATTAGTCTAAATTAGTAAATACAATAGGACTTCTTAAGGATGTGGTTTTGGTGGAAATGTAGTCATTCTAGCTGTCTGTTTCTCAAGACTATATGAAGAAATTTCATATACACCTTGTCCACACATTATTGGTGGACACTTCTCAAACTGTTCCTATAACAACTCAATGAGGTTCAAATTTGGCATTGCGTTATTGTCAGAATCCCCAGTGTGTTGGGTTTCTTGTTATGAAATTTAAAACTGATGCAAACATTTGACTGGTAGTGTTCATTTTAATTAAACACATCTGATAAAAACTGAGATGTTGAAATTGTGGGTTGTCAGTAATCAACTCAATTGTAAGTGTAAAAGGCTAATTAGTTCATTAACATGACGAAAAAAAAACGACTTTGCTTTAAGCCCTGCATCATTATACCCTCATGACAACAGAAACTATTTCCCTGGTGCCCCTTTCAGTCATGATTGACTGATCCGGTCTTTCCAGTTTGACCGGGTATTCATTGACTTTCTTCTTTTCACATAGATGCACACTCACAGAGAATCATATGATTCAAAGTCTTGGGTTCGATTACTCTTAGTAAACACACAAAAATCATTGTCATTTTTTACACATTGAAATAAATATAAATGTGGAAGTAGAAGAAAGAGCACAGAATGGAGCAAATAACGTAAAGTATCAATGCTTTTAAACAGCCATGAAAGTCATTGTCAGAAAAATTAAAATGTAACATTTATTGAGTTTAGCTGCTTTGGGAGGAAAAGAGAGGGCTTTTTAACCCGCATAATGTACAGGTAAACATTCATCAACGCTATAACTGTAAAGGAACTTCAACAACCCAACCAATAACAAACTTATGGTAAGACTACATCAATTTACAGTAATTTTCATTTAACCTTTTTGGGATTTTGACCACAAGTCAAATCAGAAATAACAGCTAGGAGATCAAGTGACACAGCCAGGATATGGCACTATGTATAGTTGAAGTTTCCAATATGAAAATGAGATGTAGGTGGGGGCAGGTCAGATGTTTTAAAACAAATTGCTTCAGCTGCAGTCCATACATTGTACTCCAGTGGGGAGCATACATCAGTGCCCCCATTTGAATACACACTCTGCATCCTATGTTCAACTTTGGCATTTTCATTTCTATTACTTAGCCCTTCACCTCAGTTTTGCTTTGGTGTGTGTGAATGGGTGTGAATGAATGCATTTGCAAATCCTTCAGAATCTGGCTGTTTAGCTTTTTTTGGCTGACATATTGGCTTTATATTGGCCCAATTCATAGGCATATATTTACAGCCATTCCTCTTTGTTCTCCGTTTCAAGGTCTAAGGTTGGAGAAGGGTAAATGAAAAGTGGATAGGGATCGAAGTAATTGAAAGAAAAGGAACTAAACTATGAATAGAGGCCATGGAAATTACCCTTTAACCCAAATAACAAAATAAAATAAAAGTTGACAACGTGCAAAGTTTAAAACACAGCTAATTCGATATTTATTAAAATGTGTCATTGTCTATTTTTGTAATGTTTTAGTTAGTGAAATGTTTAGTGTTTGAAACTAGCTTTACGTCGAGACTAATGACGTCATCAGTTGCGCGCAGTGTTGAGCTGCTGTTTATGGATCGTCAAAATAATGCGACTGTATTCATTGATTGTGGCTGAAATCCTCGTAATGTGTGATTCGGTTTATTTGCCTTAAAATCGTGAAAATTGAGGGCATATCAGCCGCGTGTTTTTAACTTACCCTTGTGTGAATCTGCAGGTTAACGGTGGGTGGTGTGTCGGTGTTATTTACCATAATTTATGCAGCGCTAGCTGTTAGCTAGAAGGCTAATGAACGTTAGCCTCTTTGCACATGCCAATCTGCGATACCACCCAACGAAAATGTCACTTTTGGGAATTGCAACTATTGTAGTTCTTTATATACGCTATTAACATATACTATTCAATAGATTAGAAGTCGTTATTGAAATGTTTGGCTTTAGGATGCTAGACGTGAAGCTATATGTGAAATATGTTTGTTCAATAAGGCCTTAGTAATGTAGTTACACAGTGTTTTTAGTTATTGTTCCAATGTATAGTCTCTTTTATTTGTAGTGCTTGGTCATTTTTGTAAGTACATACTCTTAGTTTATTTCATCTGCGTATTTAGTGTAAATTGCATTTGGAAATTATCTATTTGCTTTTATAGCGATTTGTAATAGTTTGTTTTGCTGTAGATTTAACCAATGGTCCAATTACCACAGTTTTGCTTGTTATTTTTCACAGTTTTACCTCATTTGTGCATGTTTTAATCAAAAAAGTAAAATCTAGAAATCCTAATAAGTAACATTCATGTAATTTTATTGCACATGTATATTTAAACAATGTTACTATACAGTGTAATGTGCAAACAATTAGTGCTCAGAAAAATACATCCTATGAGCATTGAAGCTCAAATGATTTATTATGTAGCTGTGGGTTAATGTTTAAACATACTGAAATGTCATAATTAATTTGCCAATAAAAAATGTTTTTAATCAATTTATCTCTGTATTTTAAAGCTATTGACATATTGGGTAGTACAGAACATACAATAACTTCACTTTCATGCTTGTAGGCGGCGAGCTGGCGCAAGTAGCAGGCTGCCAGTGGACCATGAGGGACAGTGGTGGAAGCCTGGCACAAAACCGCTGGCAAGGACAGCTCTCATTGACTGTGAGCCAGGAAGCTGCCAGTGTTGGGGGAATGGGGGGCAGCCTAATGGACCCAAACTCTCCTCCCAACGCCACCAGCCCCATTCACCTCAAAATAGCTAACAAGGAGCAAGTCTGGACTGGGGAGTACATAGAACCTGTGGAAGTTGATGATGAAGCTGTATTTGATGAGAATGAAGAAAATCTGGACGAGGAGGAAGAAGATGAGGAAGAGCTTGATTCAGAATGTGCACCATGGGAGGAGAAGGAAGATGCTGATCACTGGCAGATACCCTTTGAATCACAACCAAATTTTATGGTCACCAACAGTTATCATCAACAAGTGTCGTTACCTGAAGAGGAGACCAGATTACAAGCCAGAGACTTTCTTGAGAATCCAGTCCAGATTCGGCTTCATGGACTTAGACAGCAAAGGCTGAAGCGCTGGCGAAGACTGCGGTCAAGTGCAAACCTACGCAACCGGCTTGTGCAGAATTGGAAAACTTGGAGGCAACGGGCACAGTGGGTGGGAACGTTAGGGTATCGCCGTGCAAGGAGATGGCGGCAGTATAGCCTTTTTGCCAGCAAAAGTCGAGAGGAGGGATCTGGTGACAGGGGCTCATTGCAAAGAGGTGAGATGTCTCAGGATGCTTAGGGCAGAGCTATTTAATAAAAAGTGTGTTTAACCTAGAATTTTTAAACTTACAATTAAAAGAATTTCACAAATAAGACAGAGACCATTTATTCAAATAGCACTACTTGAAAACTACTTGTGTAAACCAGCTGTAATTAAACGGACTACCAAATGATGCTAAAACTAACCAAAAACTAAAAATACTTTTAAAGAAGTTTTATAAACTTTGTCTCATTGAAAAGTATGAGTGTAACAATACACACTGGTCACTCTTTTCAAAACGTAAAGCTAACAACACCAGGGTCTATTTTTATTAGCCTCTAGGGGGCAGCAATAATTTGTAAACTCAAGGAATTAATAATTGAAATGAAGATGTGAATATTTGGAAGTGTAATACCACTTTTCCACGGACTTGTTTTGCTTCTGGGGGCTTTCTGTCACATGCCTTAATGGTACCCGTTAGCAGTTCTTTTTTCACACCCATTTAGATGAAATTCTAAAAGCTTGTAAATTGATTTTCTCTGATTGAAAAGTAAAGTGCGACACAACATCCTGTTGATCGCTGACTGGTCAGTTGTTGATCTCACTGATTGGCCAGAAAGAATCGTTCCTGTTGGGCTTTAAATTTTTACGATTTGTACTCTGTGTACTTTTTAAGATCTCCTTCACTATTCAGCGCTCCATCTTACTGCAATGATTTATCATTTCAACTGAGCATTTGAGAAGTGATGTGAATAAATCCAGTGGAAAACCCAACTTTGGTTTGTCAACTAGAATAAAAACTTGTTTAGGTGTTTAATAGGGGTGTAACGGTATGCTAAAATCGTATTCGGTTCGGTACAGTGTCTTGGAGAGTTCGGTTCGGTTAATTCGGTTCGGTACAAAAAAATAAGAACTTACATAATCTTTATTTTGAAAAGCTGCCAATACAAAATAGAATTCTTGCATAAAATAAATAAAAGTGACACATTTGGGTGATATTTTAAATAAATTGCACTCTTTATAAAGAAAAACACATTTTTTAAAATAAAAAAATGAAATACTGCAACTAGTTAGGATAGATAGGATAGATGAACCTATCCACATTTTCTGAAGAGAGCATAGATCTGGTTGCAGTGACAATATCTCCAGCAGTAGAAAATGTTAGATGTGATGCCTGCCTGATCTCCGTGGAACAATGTCGGTATACAACTTTAAATTTATCCACTCGTCTATCCCCGTTATGTATTTTAACAGAGAAGCCAAAAGCGAGTTTCTGCACGGACGCTATTGAGTGTCGCACAGTAGAGCTGCACGTCACTCAATAGCGTCCGTGTGGAAACTCGCCTAGGAACATGGTTCCGCTGCGCTTAATATCGCGCTAATAATACATTTATATGATTTAATAAAAATACCGAAACGGTACGCAAGTGTACCGAACCGAACAGGCCGTACCGAAACGGTTCAATACATACCGTGAACCGTTACACCCCTAGTGTTTAAATATAAAGCAATCATTGTTGACCTAAAATCCCCTCACTGTAGATTCACCAAACTACATTGTATTAATTCTCTCACTCTTCCGTTTTTCACAGAAAACCAGTTCTCTGGTTACAACGGTTATGGGGATTTTCAGTCAAATCCACCACTGAGTGGGCATCGCGGATGCCTTCCAATCCCTTTGAAACCTACTCCTCAGAAAATGGAAATGGCCCTCACAGAAGAACAGAGGTCTTGTGCACAAGGTCAAGCTCAGTAATCCACTTTTAGAATGCATTATATTCCTGTATAGAGACACAACATACATGATGTAATATAGGTTTTAGGTTGCTTTCACACTTCTAGCTTGTTTAATTGGGTGCGGACCCAGCGAAACAACTGATACATTGTTAGTCCTCATTCACACCACACTCATCGCTCAGATCTGCAAAATTTTTGACCTTTGCCATCTTTTTGAAGCTTGGATTACAAATTACTCCAAGTTTGACCCGTGATAGATGCCATGATAAATGCTGTTTCGTAAATGGAAACACGGCAGCCCATAATGCCTAGCGAAAGAAAGTATGGTGGCTGTATTTGTTTTTGTCTTCATTCATTTTTAGTTCAAATCAGATTTCGATTATGTTCTCACCACAAACAGCTCTAGAGTTTGCATTGTTTGGATTCGTACCGGGACCACCGCTTTTAGTCAGACTTATTGTTGCCTTCCCACCTGCCCAAACCAACCAAACAAAAAGAGGAAATTAATTCTAGTTTGAATGAACGTCTGGGGGCCGGGCCAGACAAACCAGATTCTGAAAGTTAAACATTCTGATGAACAAATATTTCCACAAAAAATGTTTTTTAAAAAGTAAAATTTTACTTTTTGAATCAGGGACAAATCTTTCACTTCAGGTTGATGATACTCTTTGCACATCTCTGAGCATCAACTACAAAACTAAGCCGTGGGTTAAATGGAAAAAATATTTTTGAAGGAATTAAGCAATATTTCAATGCAGATTATATAAACAAAACAAAAAGCAAACTTTTCTACCGCAAGGTAAAGTTTCACATTTGTCAACATTTACTTTTTGGATGTGTTTTATTCTGTTTTTTTATTATTTATTACATTAACAATGTGTAGATTCAAGGATTGAAGAAACGTTACTTAATTTTTCTGGTCTTTCATTTTTTTATCTACTTATACTGTTTTTCCTGAGAGCCGTTGCACGGATTAGGCATTTTACATGTAAAACTTGCTTCGAGATATGAAAGCCACCCTGGAACTTATTAATTTCGTATTTCAGGGTACCACTGTATTGTTTTGATGTATATTATTAAAACGCACATTAAAATCACGCCCGATGTGTAAAGGCCTTAACACACACACACACACGCACGCACACACACACGCACACACACACACACACACTCCTATTATTGACTCCAGGATGTGACAAACTTGTGTATTTGTATAAGACTTGATAAAGAGTGAGTAAAATTACATGGATTATATGATTCTCAGGTCTTCTCGATGAGTACCTCCAAAAGTACGGAAGTTTGATTCCGGTGCATTCAGATGACGTCATTGAGGAGCTGGAGAGCATCTTTAATGAAGATTTCTCTCAGCCTGACAGGTTTCACTTGTGCATAAATATAAATTTCTATGTTTTTCACTTGCACGGCTTTATTGTTTATTATTGGGTCATCATCATGTGTGCACAGGAGAGCAGTTGTGCAGCACTTGATTCAGTCCTACCAAAGGTCACAAGGCACTGCCATGGTGAAAGGGTTCCGGGTGAATTACAAACGCCATGTTCTCACAATGGACGACCTGAGCACCCTCTATGGTCAGAACTGGCTAAATGACCAGGTCAGTACTGAGTCTTTACATTACAGCTGCATCGTGGTTATTTTTATTAATATGGACATGCTTTTTTTTGTTTAAGGTTATGAATATGTACGGAGACCTTGTAATGGATTCAGTGCCGGACAAGGTCAGTAGTTTTCTCGTTGTTTCATAGCTAAGGTTGGGTTCTACTAATTCTCCATGCTGAGTGCAGTTATCACACTTTGGTAGTTTTTATAAGTTTTTTTTTTTTTTTAATAGTCAGAAAAACAAAATGATTCAAGGAGAACGATCTTGTACAGGGTGTGGCGAATAATTGTATAATTGTAAAGTACTTGGAATCAAATGACCCCGCTCCAGGAATGTTTTTTTTTTATGTCAATTTGTGCTTTAATTTCAGTTAGTGAAACTGAAACTCAATCTCAGTGAGCTATGAGAGCAAAAATATAAAATAATCTTCATTGAGCTAAAATCTTGAATTAATCGAGATATAGATTTTAGGTAATATTGTCCAGCCCTACTCTTGTATATTACCTAAAGATTTGATTTTCTGTTTTTTTCCTCAAAGAATATATGTATTTGTATTTTTAATATGCAATGTTTGCTGAACAGTGGTGAAAACATATAAAAGACTGTCGCATACTGTTTTGATGGGATGAGTTATTGCTTATTGACGAAAAGTGTCTTAATAGCTTGTGCTTTGTTTTAGGTGCATTTCTTCAACAGTTTCTTTTATGACAAATTAAGGACCAAAGGTTATGAAGGAGTGAAACGCTGGACAAAGAGTGTAAGAAAATCAAATCATTTATATAATCATTTTGTGATCAATTGGGCTTGAAATAAATGACAAGGAAATGGTGATCTCATTATACGGTACACCAAATGCCGCAATACAACCACTTTTCCCACTCTGGTTAGCATAATATCAGACCTCCCTGATTTGGAAAATAAATAGGGTTAGGGTTATGGGTCACTAGACTACATGCACAAATAGTTCTTCATGTTGCAAGAGAAGTTGCAGATGGAGCATTCTGCATTTGGAATGGCTCTCGCAGTTTGTGCCCACATCCACCAAAAACAACTGGTGCTGCCATGAATTTAGGAGAGGCTGAAAATCGCAAAGACAACATGCACAATGTAAAAAATAAAATGTATTTGATTAAATGTATTTCAACATTAAGCTCCTAAAGAATAAAGGAAGTGAGAAGAGTTTTAAGAGGGTTTATATGTTTTACATCCATTTAGACAATTATATTCTGTCAAACAGTTGTATTAGATATTTAAACATTTTGATTAGCGATGGTAGAATAAAAACATGGCCATTTCAAACCTGCAGCCTGTGTATGTCCGAATGTTCGGTTTTGCTTGCTCTCTCTAATTTATTAGAGTTCGATCAAGTAAATTCATTCATTAAATTTCCAAGCCGCTTATCCCCTTTTTGGGGTCTGTCGGTGCCTATCCCCAGCGCATATTGGGGGAGAGGTGGAGGCACACTATGGACAGGTCGCCATTTCATGCAGGGCAACATTCACTCACACATTCACACCTAAGGGCAACCGCATATTTTTGGGAGAACCCTGAGGAATTCCACGCAAGCACAGGGAGAACATGCAAACTCCTTCCAGGAAGGTCACCAGCTGGCCTTGAACAGACAACCTTCTAACTGGAAGGCCACAATGCTACCACTGGGCATAGTGGTCACACATACTGATTTTGGTTGCATTTTAGTCTGGAACCTGGTGCCCTGTTATTTGCTATCTGTTTCTGTTTCTTCCTTCTGTAAAAAAGTCCTAAAACATATAAATAATTCCAAAAATTAACCAATCAAAAGTTACTTTATATTTTATTGTTGGTTCATGTCTTCTAGTGCATTCCTTTGTTGAACTTATATGACCAAGTACAGTGCTCTCGATTGCACAAATAAAGAATGAAGCCTAGTTTTTCAAGCTTCCATTTACAACAACCATAATGTTTTCTAATATTCTCATCAACCACATTATTACTATACTTCCGATCAACTTCTATAAAACTTGTGGTTTCCCTGAAGGTCATTTGGTGTGGTTTCCATTCGTTTAATTTTGCAGCCATGCTTGATATAAATATCTGAACCCAGGTTCAAATGTGCTTCAGGTGGACATCTTTCAGAAGGATCTGTTGTTGATTCCCATTCATTTAGAAGTGCACTGGTCACTGGTGTCGGTGGATATTAAAGGACGCTGCATCACATACTTTGATTCCCAGCGAACCCTAAACAGACGCTGCCCAAAGGTATAAATCTATCAAACAAATTACATACGTTGGGCTACATTACATGTTTTGAGTCATTTTGTATTCATGCCAAACCTGAATGTTTGTAAAATTCACCACGTGTCTTTTTTTTCTTTGCAGCATATTTTTAAATACCTGCAGGCAGAAGCCCTGAAGAAAGAGCAGAGGGACTTTCTCACTGGGTGGAAGGGCTTTTTTAAAATGGTGATTTCAAACATTTTTCACTGGTTACCTCAGATTATACCTCAGCTACATGCTGTTTAAAACCTCTCTGTTGTTTTTCAGAATGTTGGCAGGCAGAATAATGACAGTGACTGTGGAGCTTTCGTCTTACAGGTACTTCTATACGCCATCTTTGTTTTAAAAGTGATAATGAACTGCTTTTTCTTTCTTTCTTTATTCTACTCTACTAAGTCCTCTTAATGGTATCTCACATTTTTAAATGGAAACATTGCTGTTTTGAAAACTAAATTTTCAAGGCAAAATAGTAGCGTGTTTTTGTTCAGTATTCAAATGAGAAGGAATTTCCTTTATAATGCATGAAAATTGTTAGTAAACCTAATAAAACCTTTATTAGCTGCTTTCAGGTGTGTTGGGGTTGGAGCTAAACTCAGCTAAACACAGGCCCTCCAGGACTGATTTTATGTCCTTGCTCTATGTCTTCCCCTCAGTCATTTAAACCCTAGGGCTAAGAAGAAGGGCTGAAAATATACACCATGAATCCAGTAGAGCTGGTCAATTTAATCTGTTAAATTTGAAAAAGTTTACTTTGTGTAAACTGCAAATCAATGTTTAACTTTAATGTGGCCCAGACACCTTCCCTCAGTATTTCAGGTATGATGAACATGGCAATATGTGGGGGACATCTTTAGACTAGAGCTGTAATCGTGCCTAAAAAGTTTGACCTGGCCTGAGGGAATGGAGAATATTTTTAATTAAGTATTTTTCGCCGTATAAGACGCACCCAATTTTAAATGAGAACGATCTAGAAAAAAATCTGAAACAAATATTGTAGTAAAATATTTTATATCAACTGTGTAAAAGTTAACAGCAGTTTAAGAACAATTACCGTATTTTTCGGCTCATAAGACGCACTTTTTCTTCCCCAAAACTGAGGGGGAAAAGTTGGTGCGTCTTATAGACCGAATGCAGAGCGCCGCGAAGTCCGGTCACGGCCGTATGAGAGGTGTAAGAGCTCCGGAGCTAGGCCGAAGCCGCGGCCATATTTGTTTACCCAGCGCTGCGCGCTGACGTCATCGCTGCCATAGCGCGGTCGTAACGAAAACGAGAAAAAAACTACATTTCCCACAATGCCTTTGGCTACAGTAGCCGCAGCAGTGCTTCCGCATCCATACTCACGAGCTACAGAGCTGCCGTTTCTCACACATTAAACGTAAAAGAGCCCCGGAGCTAGGCCGAAGCCGCGGCCATATTTGTACACCCAGCGCTGCGCGCTGACGTCATCGCCCATCTCTGCCATAGCGCGGTCGTAACGAAAACGAGAAAAAAAACTACATTTCCCACAATGCCTTGGCTACGGTAGCCGCAGCGGTGCTTCCACCTCCATACTCACGAGCGGAACTGCTGCCTTGAGCTCTCTCTCTCTTGCTCGCGTGAGGAAAACAAAACGCTCTCAATGACTGAAACTCTCCTTTAATAAACTCAAACTCAAATCATCAACGGTACATCTCACACATGTACATACGAGATAACAGACGTAAGTAACGTGCTCTGGAACTAGGTAGTGTTGCTAACCAGGTAAGAGCGCATAAGGATCATATCTTAACACCATGCAACCGAATTGCCACTTAAATAAGCTATAAATAATGAGTTATTTAACATTAAGGAGCAGTTACATTTATTTTACATTAAAATAGTTATTAATTAATTATTAAATAATTATTATTTTATATCTTTTACATTCTTTTCAAGGTTTAAAGGGGGGCTCGACTAAAAAAGTTTGAGAAACACTGTATTATTACTAATGTGGGGGCAATGTTACTGGCTATTATTAGTAATGTAGTGACAATGTTACTGGCTATTATTAGTAATGTAGTGACAATGTTACTATTACGGTATTACTAATGTGGGGGCAATGTTGCACTGGAACAGTGATGGTGATAACGAATGGTGGACTTTAGAGTGATGAGTGGGGGCAAAGAAAAACATTACAGCCTTTTTTTTTGTTACTTTTACTGTTTACTGTCTGTTCATGTTACATGTTTGGCTGTTAACTTTTACACAGTTGATATAAAATATTTTACAAAAGTGTTTGGTTCAGAATCTTTTTTTTCTAGATCTTCCTTTTTTAAAATTGGGTGTGTCTTATGTGCCGGTGCGCCTTATGA
>SRMA01010475.1:0-10049 GCA_007224835.1 Danionella cerebrum
ACATTATATAATGTTCCCTGTGTGACTACAAGTCATTTAGACCAACTCCTGCGTCTCCCTCATTTTCCTAAGCTGAGATAGAGATGTGTCAATTTGGTTGCTATGGTAACCAGTATGGTTGCTATGGAGGGGTCAGTGACATTATATAATGTTCCTTGTGTGACTAAAAGTCATTTAGACCAACGCCCGCGTCTCTCTCATTTTACT
Source organism: Danionella cerebrum (assembly GCA_007224835.1). Taxonomy (NCBI): domain Eukaryota; kingdom Metazoa; phylum Chordata; class Actinopteri; order Cypriniformes; family Danionidae; genus Danionella; species Danionella cerebrum. Next base: position 208 of record SRMA01010475.1, read on the forward strand.
AAGCTGAGATAGAGATGTGTCAATTTGGTTGCTATGGTAACCAGAATGGTTGCTATGGAGGGGTATGTGACATTATATAATGTTCCCTGTGTGACTACAAGTCATTTAGACCAACTCCCGTGTCTCTCTCGTTTCCCTAAGCTGAGATAGAAATGTGTCAATTTGGTTTCTATGGTAACCAGTATGGTTGCTATGGAGGGGTCAGTGACATTATATAATGTTCCCTGTGTGACTACAAGTCATTTAGACCAACTCCTGTGTCTCTATCATTTTCCAAAGCTGAGATAGAGATGTGTCATTTGGGTTGCTATGGTAACCAGTATGGTTGCTATGGAGGGGTCATTGACATTATATAATGTTCCCTGTGTGACTACAAGTCAATTAGACCAACTCCTGTGTCTCTGGCATTTTCCTAGGCTGAGATAGAGAAGTGTCAAATTGGTTGCTATGGTAAATAATTTGGTTGCTATGGATGAGTTGGTGACATCATGTTTAATCTACATTCAACTTAGATCAATATAAAACAACTCCCATCTCTCTACGATGTTCCACTTAGAAGATATTTGACATTCAAAAATGATGTTGAAAAGTGGGCGTGGCTTGATGAATTTTTGTTAAATCATAAGCAATGATTGGCTGGATTAGTTATATGCATCCTCAATGTTGCTTTGAATCTCCATTGTGAACCAATTACAAAAGCTATTTTACAATAGGATTATATGGGAATCAATTGCCCCATTGAAATGAATGGCAGCAATGCATCTCTATGGCCCATTGTGAGTCTATGAGAAGGCTAAGCCAATCAAATTTCGTTATTCAAATTAGTTGATTAACAGCTGGCTCCAACTGCCACTTTTCGAATCGAGGAGACATTTCTCAGATGTTGACCATGCCTCAAACAAATAAACATTACAGAAGAACCATAAGACATATCGAGATGATTCTTTCTTTGTGAGAAGCAGAAGGCCTCAATGAAGATTATGGTGTAAAAAAAATTTAAGATATGTGGAAAATTCTATTAGTTATGGCGAGTTAGAAAAAGCCTAAATTTAAAACTTTCAAGCATTATTTTCTGGGTGAAATGCATTGATCTCAATGGAGCAATTTGCTTCCCTCGTTAAGGTTTAGCCCTCCTAGTTTAAAAACCGTAGGTCATATGAAAAAAACAACTGCATCTTTGGAAAGAGGACAAATTTCTCTACCACTTTAATATAAAATTTGTCCATAAAGGGTAAAGTTTAGTTTAGGAGAGAGGAATTGATGAAGAAGTTTGAGATGTGAAAAATTAGAGTGGAAGCTAGAGTGGAGCAGAATTAGGTAAAAATCCTAATTCTTCATCAAACTTAAACTGTGATTTATAAAAATCTGTAAAAGATATGTAAAGCTGAAAAGAGCTTTTAAAAGCTGAAAATGTGTTGAATTGTTTAAAATTTGAATGATTGCTCTAGCTGAAAGTATGCTGAAGTTACGAAGTTTGAAAAAAAGCTGAAGATTTAAAGAGATTTGAAGAGTCTCCCCATTCATTTCAATGGGAAAAATATTTTAAATAAAGTTAAATTTTATAAAAAGTATAAAAGATATCAAAAAGCTGTATACGAGCAACATAGAGCAAAAAAAGCTGTACGTTTTGACGTTTGAATGGTGTTTCTAGGGCAAAGTATGCTGAAGTAGTAGGCTCCGGAAAAAGGGGGGGGAATAAGAATAATAAAAAAAAAAATAATAATAATAAATACGTAGGATAACAATAGTGTGAATGCCTCTGCATTCACACTAATAATAAATACGTAGGATAACAATAGTGTGAATGCCTCTGCATTCACACTAACTAGAAAGTGCATTTCCTAGCGGAAAATGCGTGTGAATGCAGAGAGCTGAAAAGGGAATGCTCAAATTGCTGAATTCCTTGGCTGAAGAGTGAAACATTAGAAAGTTTCAAAAGCTGAAAGCTGAAGCTGAAACATTGTAAATTTGAAATATGTAAAGTTGAAAGTGGATGCTGAAGGGTGAAAAATTAGAAAGTGTTAAAAATTAAAAGTGGGAGCTGAAAGGTAAAACATTAGAAAGTTAAAGTGTCAAAAGTTGAAAGTTCAAGCTAAAAGGTGAAACATTATAAAGTTGAAAATGTCAAAAGTTGAAAGCTAAAGCTGAAACATTGTAAAGTTGAAAAATGTAAAGTTAATAGTGGAAGCTGAATGTTAAAATATTAGAAAGTTGAAAGTGTCAAAAGTTGAAAGTGTCAAAAGTTGAAAGTGTCAAAAGTTGAAAGTGGAAGCTGAAAGGTATAATATAGGTAAGTTGAAAATCTGTCTAGCATTTTCTTAACCTAAGATAAAGATATGGCAATTGCGTTGCTGTGGTAAAAAGTCTGGTCGCTCTGGACAGGTCATTTACATACTAGATTGTTCCCAGTGTCACTATGAGTGAAACAAAACAACCCCCATGTCTCTAGCATTTTCCAAAGCTGATATAGGGATATGCCAATTTGGTTGCTATGGTAACCAGTATGGTTGTTATGGAGGGGTCAGTGACATTATATAATGTTCCCTGTGTGACTACAAGTCATTTAGACCAACTTCCTTGTCTCTCTCATTTTCCTAAGCTGAGATAGAGATGTGTCAATTTGGTTGCTATGGTAACATGTATGGTTGTTATGGAGGTGTCAGTGACATTATATAATGTTCTCTGTGTGACTACAAGTCATTTAGACCAACTCCAGTGTCTCTCTCATTTTCCTAAGCTGAGATAGAGATGTGTCAATTTGGTTGCTATGGTAACCACTATGATTGCTATGGAGGGGTAAGTGACATTATATAATGTTCCCTGTGTGACTTCAAGTCATTCAGACCAACTCCTGTGTCTCTCTCATTTTCCTAAGCTGAGATAGAGCTGTGTCAATTTGGTTGCTATGGTAACCAGTATGGTTGCTATGTAGGGGTCAGTGACATATAATGTTCCCTGTGTGACTACAAGTCATTTAGACCAACTCCAGTGTCTCTCTCATTTTCCTAAGCTGAGATAGAGATGTGTAAATTTGGTTGCTATGTTAACCAGTATGGTTGCTATGGAGGGGTCAGTGACATTATATAATGTTCCCTGTGTGACTACAAGTCATTTAGACCAACTCCTGTGTCTCTCTCATTTTCCTAAGCTGAGATAGAGATGTGTCAATTTGGTTGCTAGGGTAACCAGTATGGTTGCTATGGAAGGGTCAGTAACATTATATAATGTTCCCTGTGTGACTACAAGTCATTTAGACCAACTCCCGTGTCTCTCTCATTTTCCTAAGCTAAGATAGAGATGTCTTAATTTGGTTGCTATGGTAACCAGAATGGTTGCTATGGAGGGGTATGTGACGGTATATAATGTTACCTGTGTGACTACAAGTCATTTAGACCAACTCCCATGTCTCTCTGGTTTCCCTAAGCTGAGATAGAGAAGTGTCAATTTGGTTGCTATGGTAAATATTTTGGTTGCTATGGATGAGTTGGTGACATCATGTTTAATCTACATTCAACCTAGATCAATATAAAACAACTCCCATGTCTCTACGATGTTCCACTTAGAAGATATTTGACATTCAAAAATGATGTTGAAAAGTGGGCGTGGCTTGATGAATTTATGTTAAATCATAAGCAATGATTAGCTGGTATAGTTATATGCATCCTCAATCTTGCTATGACTCTCCATTGTGAACCAATTACAAAGGCACTTTTACCATAAGATCATATGGGAATCAATTGCCCCATTGAAATGAATGGGAGCAATGCATCTCTATGGCCCATTCTAAGTCTATGGGGCAGCCTTAGCCAATCAAATTTCGTTATTCAAATTAGTTGATTAACAGCTGCCTCCAACTGCCACTTTTTGAATCGAGGAGACATTTCTCAAATGTTAACCATGCCTCAAACAAATAAACATTACAGAAGAACCGTAAGACATATCGAGATGATTCTTTCTTTGTGAGAAGCAGAAGGCCTCAATGAAGATTATGGTGTACATTTTTTAAGATATGTGGAAAATTCTATTAGTTATGGCGAGTTAGAAAAAGCCTTAATTTAAAACCTTCAAGCATTATTTTCTGGGTGAAATACATTGATCTTAATGGAGCAATTTGCTTCCCTCGTTAAGGTTTAGCCCTCCTAGTTTAAAAACTGTAGGTCATATAAAAGAAACAACTGCATCTTTGGAAAGAGGACAAATTTCTCTACTACTTTAATATAAATTTTGTGCATAAATGTTAAAGTTTAGTTTAGGAGAGAGGAATTGATGAAGAAGTTTGAGATGTGAAGAATTAGAGTGGAAGCTAGAGTGGAGCAGAATTAAGTCAAAATCCAAATTCTTCATTAAACTTAAACTGTGATTTATAAAAATCTGTAAAAGATATGAAAAGCTGAAAACATATTTTAAAAGCTGAAAATGTGTTGAATTGTTTAAAATTTGAATGATTGCTCTAGCTGAAAGTATGCTGAAGTTATGAAGGTTGAAAAAAAGCTGAAGATTTGAAAGAGATTTGAAGTGTTTCCCATTCATTTCAATGGGAAAAATATTTTAAATAAAGTTGAATTTTATAAAAAGTATAAAACATTTTAATAAGAAAAATACAAGCAACCTATTAAAAAAGAAGCTGAACATTTTGATGTTTGAATGGTGTTTCTAGCTTAAAGTATGCGGAAGTAGTTAGCCGTCGAAAAGTGGGAGAATAATAATAAAAAAAATAATAATAATAACTAGAAAGTGCATTTCCTAGCGGAAAATGCGTGTGAATGCAGAGAGCTGAAAGAGAATGCTTAAAATTGCTGAATTCCTTGGCTGAATCATGAAACATTAGAAAATTAAAAGTGTCAAAAGTTGAAAGCTGAAGCTGAAACGTTGTAAAGTTGAAATATAAAAAGTTGAAAGTGGAAGCTGAAGGTTGAAACATTAGAAAGTTGAAAGTGTTGAAAATAAAAAGTGTGAGCTGAAAGGTAAAACATTAGAAAGTTAAAGTGTCAAAAGTTGAAAGTTGAAGCTAAAAGGTGAAACATTATAAAGTTGAAAATGGCAAAAGTTAAAAGCTGAAGCTGAAACGTAAAGTTGAAATATGTAAAGTTGAAAGTGGAAGCTGAAGGGTAAAATATTAGATAGCTGAAAAAGTGTCAAAAGTTGAAAGTGTCATAAGTTGAAAGTGGAAGCTGAAATGTGAAACATTAGAAAGTAAAAAGTGTCAAATTAATAGTGGAAGCTGAAAGGTAAAACATTAGAAAGCTAAAATTGTCAAATTTGAAAGTGGAAGCTGAAACGTGAAACTTAAAAACAAATGTGACACATTGTAAAGTTGAAAATGTCAATCAATTCGGTTGCTATGGAGGGGTCACAGACATAATATATTGTTATCTGTGTGACTACGAAAAATTAAACCTACCCTCATGTCTCTTGCACTTCGCTAAGCTGAGTTAGAGATATGTCAATTGAGCTGCTATGGTAACACGTCTGGTTGCTATGGAGGGGTCAGTAACATCATATAATGTTCCTTGAGTGACTACAGGTAAATTACAACAACCCCTGTGTCTCTAGCATTTTCCTAAGCTGAGAAAAGATGTGCCAACTGGGTTGCTATGGTAACCAGTATTGTTGCTATGGAGGGGTCATTGACATCATATAACGTTTCATGTGTCACTATGAGTGAAACAAACCAAACCCTGTGTCCCTAGCATTTTTCTAAGCTGAGATAGAGATATGTCAATTTGTTTGCTATGGTAACCATTTGGTTGCTATGGAGGGTTTAGTTACCTCAGTGATTGTTACCGGGGTCACAATTATTGAAACAAACTCACCCCCATGTCTCTAGCACTTTCCTAAGCTGAGGGAGAGATGTGTCAATTGGGTTGCTATGCTAACCAGTATGGTTGCTATGGAGGGGTCATTGGCATAATATATTAATCCCTGTGTGAGTACAAGTAAATTACACCAACCCCCATGTCTCTAGCATTTTCCAAAACTAAGATAGAGATGTGTCAATTTAATTTCTATGGTAACCAGTATGGTTGCTATGAAGGGGTCAGTGACATAATATAATGTTCCCTGTGTGATTAAAAGTCAATTAAACCAACTCCTGTGTCTCTGGCATTTTCCTAAGCTGAGATAGAAATGTGTCAATTGGGTTGCTATGGCAACCAGTATGGCTGCTATGGAGGGGTCTGCTACCTCAATGAATGTTTCCGGGTCGCTATTAGTGAAACAAACTCACCCCCATGTCTCTAGCATTTTCCTAAGCAGAGATAAAGATGTGTCAATTGGGTTGCTATGGTAACCAGTATGGTTGCTATGGAGGGGTAAGGGACATTATATAATGTTCCCTTTCTGACTACAAGTCATTTAAACCAACTCCCATGTCTCTCTCATTTTCCTAAGCTGAGATAGACATGTGTCAATTTGGTTGCTATGGTAACCAGTATGGTTGCTATGGAGGGGTAAGTGACATTTTATAATGTTCCCTGTGTGACTACAAGTCATTTAGACCAACTCCCGTGTCTCTCATTTTCCTAAACCTAGATAGAGATGTGTCAATTGGGTTGCTATGGTAACCAGCATGGTTGCTATGGAGGGGTCATTGACATTATATAAGGTTCCCTGTTTGACTACAAGTCAATTAGACCAACTCCTGTGTCTCTAGCATTTTCCTAGGCTGAGATAAAGATTATCCGGTTTGGTTGCTATGGTAAATAATCTGGTTGCTATGAATGAGTTGGTGACATCATGTTGTAATCTACATTCAGCTTAGATCAATATAAAACAACTCCCATGTTTCTACGATGTTCCACTTAGAAGATATTTGACATTCAAAAATTATGTTGAAAAGTGGGCGTGGCTTGATGAATTAATGTTAAATTATAAGCAATGATTGGCTGGATTAGTTATATGCATCCTTAATGTTGCTATGAATCTCCATTGTGAACCAATTACAAAAGCTCTTTTACAATTGGATCATATGGGAATCATTTGCCCCATTGAAATGAATGGCAGCAATACATCTCTATGGTTGTTAAAACTGGGCGTGGCTTGATGAATTTATGCTAAATCATAAGCAATGATTGGCTGGATTAGTTATATGTATCCTTAATGTTGCTTTGAATCTCCATTGTGAACCAATTACAAAAGCACTTTTACAATAGGATCATATGGGAATCAATTGCCCCATTGAAATGAATGGCAGCAATGCATCTCTATGGCCCATTGTGAGTGTATGAGAAGGCTAAGCCAATCAAATTTCGTTATTCAAATTAGTTGATTAACAGCTGCCTCCAACTGCCACTTTTCGAATCGAGTAGACATTTCTCAGATGTTGACCATGCCTCAAACAAATAAAGATTACAGAAGAACTGTAAGACATATCGAGATGATTCTTTCTTTGTGAGAAGCAGAAGGCCTCAATGAAGATTATGGTATAAATTTTTTAAGATATGTGGAAAATTCTATTAGTTATGGCGAGTTAGAAAAAGCCTTAATTTAAAACCTTCAAGAATTATTTTCTGGGTGAAATGCATTGATCTTAATGGAGCAATTTGCTTCCCTCGTTAAGGTTTAGCCCTCCTAGTTTAAAACCTGTAGGTCATATAAAAGAAACAACTGCATCTTTGGAAAGAGGACAAATTTCTCTACTACTTTAATATAAATTTTATGCATAAAGGGTAAAGTTTAGTTTAGGCGAGAGGAATTGATGAAGAAGTTTGAGATGTGAAAAATTAGAGTGGAAGCTAGAGTGGAGCAGAATTAGGTCAAAAACCAAATTCTTCATTAAACTTAAACTGTGATTTATAAAAATCTGTAAAAGATATGTAAAAGCTGAAAACATCTTTTAAAAGCTGAAAATGTGTTGAATTGTTTAAAATTTGAATGACTGCTCTAGCTGAAAGTATACTGAAGTTATGAAGGTTGAAAAAAAGCTGAAGATTGAAAGAGATTTGAAGTGTTTCCCATTCATTTCAATGGGAAAATACTTTTTAAATAAAGTTAAATTTATTAAAAAGTATAAAAGTTTGAAAAGTGACACGTAATAGCAACATAGTCCAAAAGAAGCTGAACATTTTGACGTTTGAATGGTGTATCTAGCTAAAAGTATGCGGGAGGAGTTAGCGACAGAAATTTGGGAGAATAATAATAATAAATACGTAGGATAACTAGAAAGTGCATTTCCTAGCGGAAAATGCGTGTGAATGCAGAGAGCTGAAAAGGGAATGCTCAAATTGCTGAATTCCTTGGCAGAAGAGTGAAACATTAAAAAGTTTCAAAAGCTGAAAGCTGAAACATTGTAAATTTGAAATATGTAAAGTTGAAAGTGGATGCTGAAGGGTGAAAAATAAAAAAGTAGAAAGTGTTAAAAATTTAAAAGTGGGAGCTGAAAGGTAAAACATTAGAAAGTTAAAGTGTCAAAAGTTTAAAGTTCAAGCTAAAAGGTGAAACATTATAAAGTTGAACATGTCAAAAGGTAAAAGCTAAAGCTGAAACATTGTAAAGTTGAAATATGTAAAGTTGAAAGTGGAAGCTGAATGTTAAAATAAAGAAAAGTTGAAAGTGTCAAAAGTTGAAAGTGGAAGCTGAAAGGTGAAACATTGTAAAGTTGAAAATAACACAAGTTGAAAGTGGAGGCTGAAAGGTGAAACATTCTAAAGTTGAAAACGTATAAAGTTGAAAGGTGAAGCATTGTAAAGTTGAAAGTGTCAAAAATAGAAAGTGGAAGCTGAAGGTGAAACTTTTGAAAGTTTAAAGTGTCAAAAGTTTAAAGCGGAAGCTGAAAGGTATAATATAAGTAAGTTGAAATTCTGTCTAGCATTTTCCTAACCTAAGATAAAATACGGCAATTGCGTTGCTGTGGTAAAAAGTCTGGTTGCTCTGGACAGATCATTTACATAACAGATTGTTCCCAGTGTCACTATGAGTGAAACAAAACAACCCCCATGTCTCTAGCATTTTCCAAAGCTGATATAGGGATATGCCAATTTGGTTGGTATGGTAACCAGTATGGTTGCTATGGAGGGGTCAGTGACATTATATAATGTTCCCTGTGTGACAACAAGTCATTTAGAACAACTCATGTGTCTCTCTCATTTTCCTAAGCTGAGATAGAGATGTGTCAATTTGGTTGCTATGGTAACCAGTATGGTTGCTATGGAGAGGTATGTGACATTATATAATGTTCCCTGTGTTACTACAAGTCATTTAGACCAACTCCCATGTCTCTCTCATTTTCCAAAGCAGAAATAGAGATGTCTCAATTCGGTTGCTATGGTAACCAGTGCGGTTGCTATGGAGGGGTCAGTGACATTATATAGTGTTCCCTGTGTTACTACAAGTCATCTAGACCAACTCCCATGTCTCTAGCATTTTCCTTAGCTGAGATAGAGATGTATCAATTTGGTTGCTATGGTAAACAGTATGGTTGCTATGGAGGGGTAGGTGACATTATATAATGTTCCCTGTGTGACTACAAGTCACTTAGACTAACTCCCGTGTCTCTCTCATTTTCCTAAACTGAGATAGAGATGTGTCAATTTAGTTGTTATGGTAACCAGTATGGTTGCTATGGAGGAGTCAGTGACATTATATGATGTTCCCTGTGTAACTACAAGTCATTTAGACCAACTCCTGTGTCTCTGTCATTTTCCAAATCTGAGATAGAGATGTGTCAACTTGGTTGCTATGATAACCAGTATGGTTGCTATGGAGGGTCAGGTACCTCAATGAATGTTCCCGGGGTCGCTATTAGTGAAACAAACTCACCCCCATGTCTCTAGCATTTTCCTAAGCGGAGATAGAGATGTGTCAATCAGGTTGCTATGGTAACCAGTATGATTGCTATGGAGGGG
>SRMA01010475.1:10069-38223 GCA_007224835.1 Danionella cerebrum
AAAAGTTGAAAGGTGAAGCATTGTAAAGTTGAAAGTGTCAAAAATAGAAAGTGGAAGCTGAAGGTGAAACTTTTGAAAGTTTAAAGTGTCAAAAGTTTAAAGTGGAAGCTGAAAGGTATAATATAAGTAAGTTAAAATTCTGTTTAGCATTTTCCTAACCTAAGATAAAGATATGGCAATTGCGTTGCTGTGGTAAAAAGTCTGGTCGCTCAGGACAGGTCATTTAAATAATAGATTGTTCCCTGTGTGACTACAAGTCATTTAGACCAACTCCCGTGTCTCTCTCATTTTCCTAAACTGAGATAGAGATGTGTCAATTTGGTTGCTATGGTAACCAGTATGGTTACTATGGAGGGGTCAGTGACATTATATAATGTTCCCTGTGTGACTATGAGTCATTTAGACCAACTCCTGTGTCTCTCTCATTTTCCTAAGCTGAGATAGAGATGTGTCAATTTGGTTGCTATGGTAACCAGTATGGTTGCTATGGAGGGGTAAGTGACATTATATAATGTTCCCTGTGTGACTACAAGTCATTTAGACCAACTCCGTGTCTCTCTCATTTTCCTAAACTGAGATAGAGATGTGTAAATTTGGTTGCTATGGTAACCAGTATGGTTGCTATGTAGGGGTCAGTGACATTATATGATGTTCCCTGTGTGACTACAAGTCATTTAGACCAACTCCTGTGTCTCTGTCGTTTTCCTAGGCTGAGATAAAGATTATCCGGTTTGGTTGCTATGGTAAATAATCTGGTTGCTATGGATGAGTTGGTGACATCATGTTGTAATCTACATTCAACTTAGATCAATATAAAACAACTCCCATGTTTCTACGATGTTCCACTTAGAAGATATTTGACATTCAAAAATAATGTTGAAAAGTGGGCGTGGCTTGATGAATTTATGTTAAAGCATAAGTAATGATTGGCTGGATTAGTTATATGCATCCTTAATGTTGCTATGACTCTCCATTGTGAACCAATTACAAAAGCTATTTTACAGTAGGATCGTATGGGAATCAATTGCCCCATTGAAATGAATGGCAGCAATGCATCTCTATGGCCCATTGTGAGTCTATGGGAAGGCTAAGCCAATCAAATTTCGTTATTCAAATTAGTTGATTAACAGCTGCCTCCAACTGCCACTTTTCGAATGGAGGAGACATTTCTCAGATGTTGACCATGCCTCAAACAAATAAACATTACAGAAGAACCGTAAGACATATCGAGATGATTCTTTCTTTGTGAGAAGCAGAAGGCCTCAATGAAGATTATTATGTAAATTTTTTAACAATATGTGGAAAATTCTAGGTGTTATGGCGAGTTATAAAAAGCCTTTATTTAAAACTTTGGAGCATAATTTTCTGGGTGAAATGCATTGATCTTAATGGAGCAATTTGCTTCCCTAGTTAAGGTTTAGCCCTCCTAGTTTAAAAACCGTAGGTCATATGAAAGAAACAACTGCATCTTTGGAAAGAGGACAAATTTCTCTACTACTTTAATATAAATTTTGTGCATAAAGGGTAAAGTTTAGTTTAGGAGAGAGGAAAAGATGAAGAAGTTTGAGATGTGAAAAATTAGAGTGGAAGCTAGAGTGGAGCAGAATTAGGTCAAAATCCAAATTCTTCATTAAAATTAAACTGTGATTTATAAAAATCTGTAAAAGATATGAAAAAGCTGAAAACACATTTTAAAAGCTGAAAATGTGTTGAATTGTTTAAAAGTTGAATGATTGCTCTAGCTGAAAGTATGCTGAAGTTATGAAGGTTGAAAAAAGCTGAAGATTTAAAAGAGATTTGAAGTGTTTCCCATTCATTTCAATGGGAAAAATATTTTAAATAAAGTTAAATTTTATAAAAAGTATAAAAGATATTAAAAAGCTTTATACAAGCAACATAGAGCAAAAAAAGCTGTACGTTTTGACGTTTGAATGGTGTTTCTAGGCCAAAGTATGCTGAAGTAGTAGGCTCCGGAAAAAGGGGGGGGAATAAGAATAAAAAAAATAATAATAATAACTAGAAAGTGCATTTCCTAGCGGAAAATGCGTGTGAATGCAGAGAGCTGAAAAGGGAATGCTCAAATTGCTGAATTCCTTGGCTGAAGAGTGAAACATTAGAAAGTTTCAAAAGCTGAAAGCTGAAACATTGTAAATTTGAAATATGTAAAGTTGAAAGTTGATGCTGAAGGGTGAAAAATTATAAAGAAGAAAGTGTTAAAAATTAAAAGTGGGAGCTGAAAGGTGTTAAAAGTTGAAAGTTCAAGCTAAAAGGTGAAACATTATAAAGTTGAAAATGTGAAAAGTTGAAAGCTAAAGTTGAAACACTGTAAAGTTGAAAGTGGAAGCTGAATGTTAAAATATTAGAAAGTTAAAAGTGTCAAAAGTTGAAAGTGCCAAAAGTTTAAAGTGGAAGCTGAAAGGTGAAACATTGTAAAGTTGAAAATATCAAAAGTTGAAAGTGGAGGCTGAAAGGTGAAGCACTGTAAAGTTGAAAGTTTCAAAAATAGAAAGTGGAAGCTGAAGGTGAAACTTTTGAAAGTTGAAAGTGTCAAAAATAGAAAGTGGAAGCTGAAAGGTATAATATAAGTAAGTTGAAATTCTGTCTAGCATTTTCCTAACCTAAGATAAAGATATGGCAATTACGTTGCTGTGGTAAAAAAGTCTGGTCGCTCTGAACAGGTCATTTACATAATAGATTGTTCCCAGTGTCACTATGAGTGAAACAAAACAACCCCCATGGCTCTAGCATTTTCCAAAGCTGATATAGGGATATGCCAATTTGGTTGATATGGTAACCAGTATGGTTGCTATGGAGGGGTCAGTGACATTATATAATGTTCCCTGTGTGACTACAAGTCATTTAGACCTGCTCTCGTGTCTCTCATTTTACTAAGCTGAGATAGAGATGTGTCATTTTGGTTGCTATGGTAACCAGTATGGTTGCTATGGAGGAGTCAGTGACATTATATAATGTTCCCTGTGTGACTGCAAGTCATTTAGACCAACTCCAGTGTCTCTCTCATTTTCCTAAGCTGAGATAGAGATGTGTCAATTTGGTTGCTATGGTAACCACTATGATTGCTATGGAGGGATCAGTGTCATTATATAATGTTCCCTGTGTGACTTCAAGTCATTCAGACCAACTCTTGTGTCTCTCTCATTTTCCTAAGCTGAGATAGAGATGTGTCAATTTGGTTGCTATGGTAACCAGTACGGTTGCTATGGAGGGGTCAGTGACATATAATGTTCCCTATGTGACTACAAGTCATTTAGACCAACTCCCGTGTCTCTCTCATTTTCCTAAGCTGAGATAGGGATGTGTCAATTTGGTTGCTATGGTAACCAGTATGGTTGCTATGGAGGGGTAAATGACATTATATGATGTTCCCTGTGTGACTACAAGTCATTTAGACCAACTCCTGTGTCTCTGTCGTTTTCCAAAGCTGAGATAGAGATGTGTCAACTAGGTTGCTATGGTAACCAGCATGGTTGCTATGGAGGGGTCAGTGACATTAAATAATGTTCCCTGTGTGACTACAAGTCATTTAGACCAACTCCCGTGTCTCCCTCATTTTCCTAAGCTGAGATAGAGATGTGTCAATTTGGTTGCTATGGTAACCAGTATGCTTGCTATGGAGGGGTCAGTGACATTTTATAATGTTCCCTGTGTTACTACAAGTCATTTAGACAAACTCCCATGTCTCTCTCATTTTCCAAAGCAGAAATAGAGATGTCTCAATTCAGTTGCTATGGTAACCAGTATGGTTGCTATGGAGGGGTCAGTGACATTATATGATGTTCCCTTTCTGACTACAAGTCATTTAGACCAACTCCCATGTCTCTCTCATTTTCCTAAGCTGAGATAGACATGTGTCAATTTGGTTGCTATGGTAACCAGTATGGTTGCTATGGAGGGGTCAGTGACATTATATAATGTTCCCTGTGTTACCACAAGTCATTTAGACCAACTCCCGTGTCTCCCTCATTTTCTAAGCTGAGATAGAGATGTGTCAATTTGGTTGCTATGGTAAATTATTTGGTTGCTATGGAGGGGTAAGTGACATTATATGATGTTCCCTTTCTGACTACAAGTCATTTAAACCAACTCCCATGTCTCTCTCATTTTCCTAAGCTGAGATAGAGATGTGTCAATTTGGTTGCTATGGTAACCAGTATGGTTGCTATGGGGGGGTCAGTGACATTATATAATGTTCCCTGTGTGACTACAAGTCATTTAGACCAACTCCCGTGTCTCCCTCATTTTCCTAAGCTGAGATAGAGATGTGTCAATTTGGTTGCTATGGTAGCCAGTATGGTTGCTATGGAGGGGTCAGTGACATTATATGATGTTCCCTGTGTGACTACAAGTCATTTAGACCAACTCCTGTGTCTCTCTCATTTTCCTAAACTGAGATAGAGATGTGTCAATTTGGTTGCTATGGTAACCAGTATGGTTGCTATGGAGGGGTCAGTGACATTATAAAAGGTTCCCTGTTTGACTACAAGTCAATTAGACCCACTCCTGTGTCTCTAGCATTTTCCTAGGCTGAGATAAAGATTATCCGGTTTGGTTGCTATGGTAAATAATCTGGTTGCTATGGGTGAGTTGGTGACATCATGTTGTAATCTACATTCAGCTTAGATCAATATAAAACAACTCCCATGTTTCTCCGATGTTCCACTTAGAAGATATTTGACATTCAAAAATTATGTTGAAAAGTGGGCGTGGCTTGATGAATTTATGTTAAATCATAAGCAATGATTGGCTGGATTAGTTATATGCATCCTTAATGTTGCTATTAATCTCCATTGTGAACCAATTACAAAAGCTCTTTTACAATTAGCTCATATGGGAATCATTTGCCCACTTGAAATGAATGGCAGCAATGCATCTCTATGGTTGTTAAAACTGGGCGTGGCTTGATGAATTTATGTTAGATCATAAGCAATGATTGGCTGGATTAGTTATATGTATACTTAATGTTGCTTTGAATCTCCATTGTGAACCAATTACAAAAGCACTTTTACAATAGGATCTATGGGAATCAATTGCCCCATTGAAATGAATGGCAGCAATGCATCTCTATGGCCCATTGTGAGACTATGAGAAGGCTAAGCCAATCAAATTTCGTTATTCAAATTAGTTGATTAACAGCTGCCTCCAACTGCCACTTTTTTGAATCGAGGAGACATTTCTCAGATGTTGACCATGCCTCAAACAAATAAACATTACAGAAGAACAGTAAGACATATCGAGATGATTCTTTCTTTGTGAGAAGCAGAAGGCCTCAATGAAGATTATGGTGTAAATTTTTTTAAGATATGTGGAAAATTCTATTAGTTATGGCGAGTTAGAAAAAGCCTTAATTTAAAACCTTCAAGAATTATTTTCTGGGTGAAATGCATTGATCTTAATGGAGCAATTTTCTTCCCTCGTTAAGGTTTAGCCCTCCTAGTTTAAAAACCGTAGGTCCTATGAAAGAAACAACTGCATCTTTGGAAAGAGGACAAATTTCTCTACTACTTTAATATAATTTTTGTGCAATTAAGGGTAAAGTTTAGTTTAGGAGAGAGGAATTGATGAAGAAGTTTGAGATGTGAAGAATTAGAGTGGAAGCTAGAGTGGAGCAGAATTAGGTCAAAAACCAAATTCTTCATTAAACTTAAACTGTGATTTATAAAAATCTGTAAAAGATATGTAAAAGCTGAAAACATCTTTTAAAAGCTGAAAATGTGTTGAATTGTTTAAAATTTGAATGACTGCTCTAGCTGAAAGTATGCTGAAGTTATGAAGGTTGAAAAAAAGCTGAAGATTGAAAGAGATTTGAAGTGTTTCCCATTCATTTCAATGGGAAAATAATTTTTAAATAAAGTTAAATTTATTAAAAAGTATAAAAGTTTGAAAAGTGACACGTAATAGCAACATAGTCCAAAAGAAGCTGAACATTTTGACGTTTGAATGGTGTATCTAGCTAAAAGTATGCGGGAGGAGTTAGCGACAGAAATTTGGGAGAATAATAATAATAAATACGTAGGATAACAATAGTGTGAATGCCTCTGCATTCACACTAATAAATACGTAGGATAACAATAGTGTGAATGCCTCTGCATTCACACTAAATAATAATAAATACGTAGGATAACAATAGTGTGAATGCCTCTGCATTCACACTAAATATGCATTTCCTAGCGGAAAATGCGTGTGAATGCAGAGAGCTGAAAATGAAAGCAGGCTGAAAGTATCTGAAAAAAATCTAAAGTTGAAAGGTGAAGCTGAAAGGTAAAAGATTTGAAAGTTGAAAGTTTCAAAAGTTGAAAAGTGAAGCTGAAAGGTGAAAGATTTGTAAGTTGAAAGTGTCAAAAGTAGAAAGTGGAAGCTAAAGGTGAAACATTTGAAAGTTGAAAGTGGAAGCTAAAGGTGAAACATTTGAAAGTTGAAAGTGTCAAAAGTTGAAAGTGGAAGCTGAACGGTATAATATTAGTAAGTTGAAATTCTGTCTAGCATTTTCCTAACCTAAGATAAAGATATGCCAATTGCGTTGCTATGGTAAAAAGTCTGGTTGCTCTGGACAGGTAATTTACATAATAGAATGTTCCCAGTGTCACTCTGAGGGAAATGAATCAACCCCCATGTCTCTAGCATTTCCCTGAGCTGAGTTAGAGATATGCCAATTGAGTTGCTATGATAACTATTATGGTTGCTATGGAAATGTCATTGTCATTATCTAAGGTTTCCTGTGTCACTATGAGTAAAACAAAAAAAAAAACCCATGTCTCTAGCATTTTCCAAAGCTGATATAGAGATATGCCAATTTGGTTGCTATGGTAACCAGTATGGTTGCTATGGAGGGGTCATTGACATTATATATTGATCTCTGTGTGACTACAAGTAAATTACACCAACCCCCATGTCTTTAGCATTTTCCTAAGCTGAGATAGAGATGTGTCAATTTAGTTGCCATGATAACCAGTATGGTTGCTATGGACGGGTCAGTGACATTATATAATGTTCCCTGTGTGACTACAAGTCATTTGGACCAACTCTCGTGTCTCTCTCATTTTCCTGAGCTGAGATAGAGATGCGTCGATTTGGTTGCTATGGTAACCAGTATGGTTGCTATGGAGGGGTCAGTGACATTATATAATGTTCCCTGTGTGACTACAAGTCATTTAGACCAGCTCAGAGTGTCTCTTTCATTTTCCTAGGCTGAGATAGAGATGTGTCTTTGGTTGCTATGGTAACCAGTATGGTTGCTATGGAGGGGTAAGTGACATTATATAATGTTCCCTGTGTGACTACAAGTCATTTAGACCAACTCCCGTGTCTCTCATTTTCTTAAGCTGAGATAGAGATGTGCCATTTTTGGTTGCTGTGGTAACCAGTATGGTTGCTATGGAGGGGTCAGTGACATTATATAATGTTCCCTGTGTGACTACAAGTCATTCAGACCAACTCCCGTGTCTCTCTCATTTTCCTAGGCGGAGATAGAGATGTGCCAAATGGGTTGCTATGGTAACCAGTATGGTTGCTATGGAGGGGTCCGCTACCTCAATGAATGTTCCCGGGGTCGCTATTAGTGAAACAAACTCACCCCCAGGTCTCTAGCATTTTCCTAAGCTGAGATAGATATGTGTCAATATGGTTGCTATGGTAACCAGTTTGGTTGCTATGGAGGGGTCAGTGACAATATATAATGTTCCCTGTGTGACTACAAGTGATTTAGACCAACTCCTGTGTCTCTAGCATTTTCCTAGGCTGAGATAAAGATTATCCAATTTGGTTGCTATGGTAAATAATCTGGTTGCTATGGATGAGTTAGTGACATCATGTTATAATCTACATTCAACCTAGATCAATATAAAACAACTCCCATGTCTCTACGATGTTCCACTTAGAAGATATTTGACATTCAAAAATGATGTTGAAAAGTGGGCGTGGCTTGATGAATTTATGTTAAATCATAAGCAATGATTGGCTGGTATAGTTATATGAATTCTTAATGTTGCTTTGAATCTCCATTGTGAACCAATTACAAAAGATCTTTTACAATAGGATCGTATTGGAATCAATTGCCCCAGTGAAATGAATGGCAGCAATGTATCTCTATGGCCCATTGTGAGTCTATGGAAAGGCTAAGCCAATCAAATTTTGTTATTCAAATTAGTTGATTAACAGCTGCCTCCAACTGCCACTTTTTGAATCGAGGAGACATTTCTCAGATGTTGACCATGCCTCAAACAAATAAACAATACAGAAGAACCGTGAGACATATCAAGATGATTCTTTCTTTGTGAGAAGCAGAAGGCCTCAATGAAGATTATGATGTAAATTTTTTAATGATATGTGGAGAATTCTAGGAGTTATGGCGAGTTAGAAAAAGCCTTAATTTAAAACTTTCAAGCATTATTTTCTGGGTGAAATGCATTGATCTCAATGGAGCAATTTTCTTCCCTCGTTAAGGTTTAGCCCTCCTAGTTTAAAAACTGTAGGTCATATGAAAGAAACAACTGCATCTTTGGAAAGAGGACAAATTTCTCTACTACTTTAATATAAATTTAATCTATAAAGGGTAAAGTTTAGTTTAGGAGAGAGCAATAGATGAAGAAGTTTGAGATGTGAAAAATTAGAGTGGAAGCTAGAGTGGAGCAGAATTAGGTCAAAATCCAAATTCTTCATTAAACTTAAACTGTGATTTATAAAAATCTGTAAAAGATATGAAAAAGCTGAAAACATCTTTTAAAAGCTGAAAATGAGTTGAATTGTTTAAAAGTTGAATGATTGCTCTAGCTGAAAGTATGCTGAAGTTAAAAAGAAAAAAAAAAGCTGAAGATTTAAAAGAGATTTGAAGTGTTTCCCATTCATTTCAATGGGAAAAATATTTTAAATAAAGTTGAATTTTATAAAAAGTATAAAACATTTTAATAAGAAAAATACGAGCAATCGATTCCAAAAGAAGCTGAACATTTTGATGTTTGAATGGTGTTTCTAGCTTAAAATATGCGGAAGTAGTTAGCCGTCGAAAAGTGGGAGAACAATAAAAATAATAATAACTAGAAAGTGCATTTCCTAGCGGAAAATGCGTGTGAATGCAGAGAGCTGAAAAGGGAATGCTCAAAATTGCTGAATTCCTTGGCTGAATGGTGAAAATTTTGAAAGTTAAAAGTGTCAAAAAGCTGAAACATTGTAAATTTGAAATATGTAAAGTTGAAAGTGGAAGCTGAAGGGTGAAACATTAGAAAGTAGAAAGTGTTGAAAATTAAAAGTGGGAGCTAAAAGGTAAAACATTAGAAAGTTAAAGTGTCAAAAGTTGAAAGTTCAAGCTAAAAGGTGAAACATTATAAAGTTGAAAATGTCAAAAGTTGAAAGCTGAAGCTGAATTATTGTACAGTTGAAATATGTAAAGTTGAAAGTGGAAGCTGAAGGGTAAAATATTAGAAAGTTGAAAGTGTCAAAAGTTAAAAGTGGAAGCTGAAATTTGAAACATTAGAAAGTAAAAAGTGTCAATTAGTGGAAGCTGAAAGGTAAAACATTAGACAGTTAAAATTGTCAAATTTGAAAGTGGAAGCTGAAAGTTAAAATAAATGTGACACATTGTAAAGTTGAAAATGTCAATCAAATGGATTGCTATGGTAATAAGTATGGTTGCTATGGAGGGGTCACAGACATAATATATTGTTATCTGTGTGACTACGAGTAAATAAACCTACCCCCATGTCTCGAGCATTTTGCTAAGCTGAGTTAGACAAATGCCAATTGGGTTGCTAAGGTAACACGTCTGGTTGCTATGGAGGGGTCAGTACCATCATATAATGTTCCTTGAGTGACTACAGGTAAATTACACCAACCCCTGTTTCTCTAGCATTTTCCTAAGCTGAGATAGAGATATGCCGATTGGGTTGCTATGGTAATCATATCGTTGCTATGGATGGTTTAGTTACCTCAGTGATTGTTATCAGGGTCACAATAATTGAAATAAATACACCCCCATATCTCTAGCACTTTTCTAAGCTGAGGGAGAGATGTGTCAATTTGGTTGCTATGGTAACCAGTATGGTTGCTATGGAGGGGTCAGTGACATTATATAATGTTCTCTGTGTGACTACAAGTCATTTAGACCCACTCCCGTGTCTCTCTCATTTTCCTAAGCTGAGATAGAGATGTGTTAATTTGGTTGCTATGGTAACCAGAATGGTTGCTATGGAGGGGTATGTGACGGTATATAATGTTCCCTGTGTGACTACAAGTCACTTAGACCAACTCCCGTGTCTCTCTCATTTTCCTAAGCTGAGATAGAGATGTGTCAATTTGGTTGCTATGGTAACCACTATGGTTGCTATGGAGGGGTCAGTGACATTATATAATGTTCCCTGTGTGACTAAAAGTCATTTAGACCAACTCCCGCGTCTCTCTCATTTTACTAAGCTGAGATAGAGATGTGTCAATTTGGTTGCTATGGTAACCAGAATGGTTGCTATGGAGGGGTATGTGCCATTATATAATGTTCCCTGTGTGACTACAAGTCATTTAGACCAACTCCTGTCTCTCTCACACTTTCCTAAGCTGAGATAAATATGTGTCAATTGGGTTGCTATGGTAGCCAGTATGGTTGCTATGAAGGGGTCATTGACATTATATAATGTTCCCTGTGCGACTATAAGTCAATTAGACCAACTCCTGTGTCTCTAGCATTTTCCTGGGCTGAGATAGAGATGTGTCAATTGGGTTGCTATGGAAATTAATCTGGTTGCTATGGATGAGTTGGTGACATCATGTTGTAATCTACATTCAACTTAGATCAATATAAAACAACTCCATGTTTCTACGATGTTCCACTTAGAAGATATTTGACATTCAAAAATGATGTTGAAAAGTGGGCGTGGCTTGATGAATTTATGTTAAATCATAAGCAATGATTGGCTGGATTAGTTATATGCATCCTCAATGTTGCTATGACTCTCCATTGTGAACCAATTACAAAAGCTATTTTACAATAGGATCGTATGGGAATCAATTGCCCCATTGAAATGAATGGCAGCAATGCATCTCTATGGCCCATTGTGAGTCTATGAGAAGGCTAAGCCAATCAAATTTCGTTATTCAAATTAGTTGATTAACAGCTGCCTCCAACTGCCACTTTTTGAATCGAGGAGACATTTCTCAGATGTTGACCAGCCTCAAACAAATAAAGATTCCAGAAGAACCGTAAGACATATCAAGATGATTCTTTCTTTGTGAGAAGCAGAAGGCCTCAATGAAGATTATGGTGTAAATTTTTTTAAAATATGTGGAAAATTTTATTAGTTATGGCGAGTTAGAAAAAGCCTTAATTTAAAACCTTTAAGCATTATTTTCTGGGGGAAATGCATTGATCTCAATGGAGCAATTTGCTTCCCTCGTTAAGGTTTAGCCCTCCTAGTTTAAAAACCGTAGGTCATATGAAAAAACAACTGCATCTTTGGAAAGAGGACAAATTTCTCTACTACTTTAATATAAATTTTGTGCATAAAGGGTAAAGTTTAGTTTAGGAGAGAGGAAAAGATGAAGAAGTTTGAGATGTGAAAAATTAGAGTGGAAGCTAGAGTGGAGCAGAATTAGGTCAAAATCCAAATTCTTCATTAAACTTAAACTGTGATTTATTAAAATCTGTAAAAGATATGTAAAAGCTGAAAAGAGCTTTTAAAAGCTGAAAATGTGTTGAATTGTTTAAAATTTGAATGATTGCTCTAGCTGAAAGTATGCTGAAGTTATGAAGTTTGAAAAAAAGCTGAAGATTTAAAGAGATTTGAAGAGTCTCCCCATTCATTTCAATGGGAAAAATATTTTAAATAAAGTTAAATTTTATAAAAAGTATAAAAGATATCAAAAAGCTGTATACGAGCAACATAGAGCAAAAAAAGCTGTACGTTTTGACGTTTGAATGGTGTTTCTAGGGCAAAGTATGCTGAAGTAGTAGGCTCCGGAAAAAGGGGGGGGAATAAGAATAAAAAAAATAATAATAACTAGAAAGTGCATTTCCTAGCGGAAAATGCGTGTGAATGCAGAGAGCTGATAGAGAATGCTTAAAATTGCTGAATTCCTTGGCTGAACGGTGAAACATTAGAAAGTTAAAAGTGTCAAAAGTTGAAAGTGGAAGCTAAAAAGTGAAACATTGTAATTTGAAAAGTGTCAAAATTTGAAAGCTGAAGCTGAAACATTGTAAAGTTGAAATATGTAAAGTTGAAAGTGGAAGCTGAATGTTAAAATATTAGAAAGTTGAAAGTGTCAAAAGTTGAAAGTGGAAGCTGAAAAGTGAAACATTGTAAAGTTGAAAATATCAAAAGTTGAAAGTGGAGGCTGAAAGGTGAAACATTTTAAAAATGAAAACGTATAAAGTTGAAAGGTGAAGCTGAAACATTATAAAGTAGAAATATGTAAAGTTGAAAGTGGAAGCTGAAAGGTAAAACATTAGACAGTTAAAATTGTCAAATTTGAAAGTGTAAGCTGAAAGTTGAAACATAAAAATAAATGTGACACATTGTAAGGTTGAAAATGTCAATCAATTGGGTTGCTATGGTAATAAGTATGGTTGCTATGGAGGGGTCACAGACATAATATATTGTTATCTGTGTGACTACGAGTAAATTAAACCTACCCCATGTCTCTAGCATTTCGCTAAGCTGAGTTAGAGACATGCCAATTGGGTTGTTATGGTAACACGTCTGGTTGCTATGGAGGGGTCACTAACATCATATAATGTTCCTTGAGTGACTACAGGTAAATTACACCAACCCCTGTGTCTCTAGCATTTTCCTAAGCTGAGATAGAGATATGCCAATTTGGTTGCTATGGTAACCATATGGTTGCTATGGATGGTTTAGTTACCTCGGTGATTGTTACGGGGGTCATAATTATTGAAACAAACTCACCCCCATGTCTCTAGCACTTTCCTAGGCTGAGGGAGAGATGTGTCAATTTGGTTGCTATAGTAACCAGTATGGTTGCTATGGAGGGGTCAGTGACATTATATAATGTTCCCTGTGTGACAACAAGTCATTTAGACCAACTCCTATGTCTCTCTCATTTTCCTAAGCTGAGAGAGAAATGTGTCAATTTGGTTGCTATGGTAACCAGTATGGTTGCTATGGAGGGGTCAGTGACATTATATAGTGTTCCCCGTGTTACTACAAGTCATTTGAACTAACTCCCGTGTCTCTAGCATTTTCCTAAGCTGAGATAGAGATGTGTCAATTTGGTTGCTATGGTAACCAGTATGGTTGCTATGGAGGGGTGAGTGACATTATATAATGTTCCCTGTGTGACTACAAGTCATTTAGACCAACTCCCGCATCTCTCTCATTTTCCTAAGCTGAGATAGAGATGTGTCAATTTGGTTGCTATGGTAACCAGAACGGTTGCTATGGAGGGGTATGTGACATTATATAATGTTCCCTGTGTGACTACAAGTCATTTAGACCAACTCCCGTGTCTCTCTCATTTTCCTAAGCTGAGATAGAGATGTGTCAATTTGGTTGCTATGGTAACCAGTATGGTTGCTAGGGAGGGGTCAGTGACATTATATAATGTTCCCTGTGTGACTACAAGTCATTTAGACCAACTCCTGTGTCTCTATCATTTTCCAAAGCTGAGATAGAGATGTGTCATTTGGGTTGCTATGGTTACCAGTATGGTTGCTATGGAGGGGTCAGTGACATTATATAATGTTCCCTGTGTGACTACAAGTCAATTAGACCAACTCCGGTGTCTGTGGCATTTTCCTAGGCTGAGATAGAGAAGTGTCAATTTGGTTGCTATGGTAAATAATTTGGTTGCTATGGATGAGTTGGTGACATCATGTTTAATCTACATTCAACTTAGATCAATATAAAACAACTCCCATCTCTCTACGATGTTCCACTTAGAAGATATTTGACATTCAAAAATGATGTTGAAAAGTGGGCGTGGCTTGATGAATTTTTGTTAAATCATAAGCAATGATTGGCTGTATTAGTTATATGCATCCTCAATGTTGCTTTGAATCTCCATTGTGAACCAATTACAAAAGCACTTATACAATAGGATCGTATGGGAATCAATTGCCCCATTGAAATGAATAGGAGCAATGCATCTCTATGGCCCATTCTAAGTCTATGGGGCAGCCTTAGCCAATCAAATTTCAGTATTCAAATTAGGTCCAGCTGGCTCCAACTGCCACTTTTTGAATCGAGGAGACATTTCTCAGATTTTGACCATGCCTCAAACAAATAAACATTACAGAGGAAGCGTAAGACATATCGAGATGATTCTTTCTTTGTGAGAAGCGGAAGACTTCAATGAAGACTATAATGTAAATTTGATAACGATATGTGAAAAATTTTAGGAGTTATGGCGAGTTAAAAAAAGCCTTAATGTATAATTTCAAGCAGTATCATTTGGGTGAAATGCATTGATCTTAATGGAGCAATTTTCTTCCCTCGTTAAGGTTTAGCCCTCCTAGTTTAAAAACCGTAGGTTGTATGAAAGGAACAACTGCATCTATGGAAAGAGGACAAATTTCTCTACTACTTTAATATAAATTTTGTGCATAAAGGGTAAAGTTTAGTTTAGGAGAGAGGAATTGATGAAGAAGTTTGAGATGTGAAAAATTAGAGTGGAAGCTAGAGTGGAGCAGAATTAGGTCAAAATCCAAATTCTTCATTAAACTTAAACTGTGATTTATAAAAATCTGTAAAAGATATGAAAAAGCTGAAAACATATTTTAAAAGCTGAAAATGTGTTGAATTGTTTAAAATTTAAATGATTGCTCTAGCTGAAAGTATGCTGAAGTTATGAAGGTTGAAAAAAAGCTGAATTTTGAAAGAGATTTGAAGAGTCTCCCCATTCATTTCAATGGAAAAAATATTTTAAATAAAGTTGAATTTTATAAAAAGTATAAAACATTTTAATAAGAAAAATACAAGCAACCTATTCCAAAAGAAGCTGAACATTTTGACGTTTGAATGGTGTTTCTAGCTTAAAGTATGCGGAAGTAGTTAGCCGTCGAAAAGTGGGAGAATAATAAAAAAAAAAATAATAATAACTAGAAAGTGCATTTCCTAGCGGAAAATGCGTGTGAATGCAGAGAGCTGAAAAGGGAATGCTCAAATTGCTGAATTCCTTGGCTGAAGAGTGAAACATTAGAAAGTTTCAAAAGCTGAAGCTGAAACATTGTAAATTTGAAATATGTAAAGTTGAAAGTGGATGCTGAAGGGTGAAAAAATAGAAAGTAGAAAGTGTTAAAAATTAAAAGTGGGAGCTGAAAGGTAAAACATTAGAAAGTTAAAGTGTCAAAAGTTGAAGGTTCAAGCTAAAAGGTGAAACATTATAAAGTTAAAAGTGTCAAAAGTTAAAAGCTAAAGCTGAAACATTGTAAAGTTGAAATATGTAAAGTTGAAAGTGGGAGCTAAATGTTAAAATATTAGAAAGTTGAAAGTGTCAAAAGTTGAAAGTGGAAGCTGAAAGGTGAAACATTGTAAAGTTGAAAATAACAAAAGTTGAAAGTGGAGGCTGAAAGGTGAAACATTCTAAAGTTGAAAACGTGTAAAGTTGAAAGGTGAAGCATTGCAAAGTTGAAAGTGTCAAATATAGAAAGTGGAAGCTGAAAGGTATAATATAAGTAATTTGAAATTCTGTCGAGCATTTTCCTAACCTAAGATAAAGATATGGCAATTGCGTTGCTGTGGTAAAAAGTCTGGTCGCTCTGGACAGGTCATTTACATAATAGATTGTTCCCAGTGTCACTATGAGTGAAAAAACAACCCCCATGTCTCTAGCATTTTCCAAAGCTGATATAGGGATATGCCAATTTGGTTGCTATGGTAACCAGTAAGGTTGCTATGGAGGGGTCAATGACATTATATAATGTTCCCTGTGTGACTACAAGTCATTTAGACCAACTCCCTTGTCTCTCTCATTTTCCTAAGCTGAGATAGAGATGTGTCAATTTGGTTGCTATGGTAACCACTATGATTGCTATGGAGGGGTAAGTGACATTATATAATGTTCCCTGTGTGACTACAAGTCATTCAGACCAACTACTGTGTCTCTCTCATTTTCCTAAGCTGAGATAGAGATGTGTCAATTTGGTTGCTATGGTAACCAGTACGGTTGCTATGGAGGGGTCAGTGACATATAATGTTCCCTATGTGACTACAAGTCATTTAGACCAACTCCCGTGTCTCCCTCATTTTCCTAAGCTGAGATAAAGATGTGTCAATTTGGTTGCTATGGTAACCAGTATGGTTGCTATGTAGGGGTCAGTGACATTATATAGTGTTCCCTGTGTTACTACAAGTCATTTAGACCAACTCCCGTGTCTCTAGCATTTTCCTAAGCTGAGATAGAGATGTGTCAATTTGGTTGCTATGGTAACCAGTGTGGTTGCTATGGGGGGGTAAGTGACATTATATAATGTTCCCTGTGTGACTACAAGTCATTTAGACCAACTCACGTGTCTCTCTCATTTTCCTAAACTGAGATAGAGATGTGTCAATTTGGTTGCTATGGTAACCAGTATGGTTGCTATGGAGGGGTCAGTGACATTATATGATGTTCCCTGTGTGACTACAAGTCATTTAGACCAACTCCTGTGTCTCTGTCGTTTTCCTAGGCTGAGATAAAGATTATCCGGTTTGGTTGCTATGGTAAATAATCTGGTTGCTATGGATGAGTTGGTGACATCATGTTTAATCTACATTCAACTTAGATCAATATAAAACAACTCCCATGTTTCTACGATGTTCCACTTAGAAGATATTTGACATTCAAAAATAATGTTGAAAAGTGGGCGTGGCTTGATGAATTTATGTTAAATCATAAGTAATGATTGGCTGGATTAGTTATATGCATCCTTAATGTTGCTATGACTCTCCATTGTGAACCAATTACAAAGGCACTTTTACAATAAGATCATATGGGAATCAATTGCCCCATTGAAATGAATGGGAGCAATGCATCTCTATGGCCCATTCTAAGTCTATGGGGCAGCCTTAGCCAATCAAATTTCAGTATTCAAATTAGGCCCAGCTGGCTCCAACTGCCACTTTTTGAATCGAGGAGACATTTCTCAGATTTTGACCATGCCTCAAACAAATAAACATTACAGAAGAACCGTAAGACATATCGAGATGATTCTTTCTTTGTGAGAAGCGGAAGACTTCAATGAAGACTATAATGTAAATTTGATAACGATATGTGAAAAATTTTTGGAGTTATGGCGAGGTAAAAAAAGCCTTAATGTATTATTTTCAAGCAGTATCTTCTGGCCGAAATGCATTGATCTTAATGGAGCAATTTTCTTCCCTCGTTAAGGTTTAGCACTCCTAGTTTAAAAACCGTAGGTCATATGGAAGGAACAACTGCATCTATGGAAAGAGGACAAATTTCTCTACTACTTTAATATAAATTTTGTGCATAAATGTTAAAGTTTAGTTTAGGAGAGAGGAATAGATCAAGAAGTTTGAGATGTGCAAAGTTAGAGTGGAAGCTAGAGTGGAGCAGAATTAGGTCAAATTCCAAATTCTTCATTAAACTTAAACTGTGATTAATAAAAATCTGTAAAAGATATGAAAAAGCTGAAAACATATTTTAAAAGCTGAAAATGTGTTGAATTGTTTAAAATTTGAATGATTGCTCTAGCT
Organism: Danionella cerebrum; assembly: GCA_007224835.1. Taxonomy (NCBI): domain Eukaryota; kingdom Metazoa; phylum Chordata; class Actinopteri; order Cypriniformes; family Danionidae; genus Danionella; species Danionella cerebrum. The sequence goes on from SRMA01010475.1 coordinate 27,724, forward strand.
GAAAGTATGCTGAAGTTATGAAGGTTGAAAAAAAGCTGAAGATTTAAAGAGATTTGAAGAGTCTCCCCATTCATTTCAATGGGAAAAATATTTTAAATAAAGTTAAATTTTATAAAAAGTATAAAACATTTTAATAAGAAAAATACAAGCAACCTATTCCAAAAGAAGCTGAACGTTTTGACGTTTGAATGGTGTTTCTAGCATGAAGTATGCTGAAGGAGTTGAAGGTCAAAAAGTGGGAGAATAATAAAAATAATAACTAGAAAGTGCATTTCCTAGCGGAAAATGCGTGTGAATGCAGAGAGCTGAAAGAGAATGCTTAAAATTGCTGAATTCCTTGGCTGAACGGTGAAACATTAGAAAGTTAAAGGTGTCAAAAGTTGAAAGTTGAAGCTAAAAGGTGAAACACTGTAATTTGAAAAGTGTCAAAATTTGAAAGCTGAAGCTGAAACATTGTGAAGTTGAAATATGTAAAGTTGAAAGTGTAAGCTGAATGTTAAAATATTAGAAAGTTGAAAGTATCAAAAGTTGAAAGTGGAAGCTGAAAGGTGAAACATTGTAAAGTTGAAAATATCAAAAGTTGAAAGTGGAGGCTGAAAGGTGAAACATTTTAAAGTTGAAAACGTATAAAGTTGAAAGGTGAAGCAGTGTAAAGTTGAAAGTGTCAAAAATAGAAAGTGGAAGCTGAAGGTGAAACTTTTGAAAGTTTAAAGTGTCAAAAGTTTAAAGTGGAAGCTGAAAGTTATAATATAAGTAAGTTGAAATTCTGTCTAGCATTTTCCTAACCTAAGATAAAGATATGGCAATTGCGTTGCTGTGGTAAAAAGTCTGGTCGCTCAGGACAGGTCATTTAAATAATAGATTGTTCCCAGTGTCACTATGAGTGAAACAAAACAACCCCCATTGCTCTAGCATTTTCCAAAGCTGTTATAGGGATATGCCAATTTGGTTGCTATGGTAACCAGTATGGTTGCTATGGAGGGGTCAGTGACATTATATAATGTTCCCTGTGTGACTACAAGTCATTTAGACCAACGCCCGTGTCTCCCTCATTTTCCTAAGCTGAGATAGAGATGTGTCAATTTGGTTGCCATGGTAACCAGTATGATTGCTAAGGAGGGGTCAGTGACATTATATAATGTTCCCTGTGTGACTACAAGTCATTTAGACCCACTCCACTGTCTCTCTTATTTTACTAAGCTGAGATAGAGATGTGTCATTTTGGTTGCTATGGTAACCAGTATGGTTGCTATGGAGGGGTCAGTGACATTATATAATGTTCCCTGTGTGACTACAAGTCATTTAGACCCACTCCCGTGTCTCTCTCATTTTACTAAGCTGAGATAGAGATGTGTCATTTTGGTTGCTATGGTAACCAGTATGGTTGCTATGGGGGAGTCAGTGACATTATATAATGTTCCCTGTGTGACTACAAGTCATTTAGACCAACTCCCGTGTCTCCCTCATTTTCCTAAGCTGAGATAGAGATGTGTCAATTTGGTTGCTATGGTAACCAGTATGGTTGCTATGGAGGCGTAAGTGACATTATATAATGTTCCCTGTGTGACTACAAGTCATTTAGACCAACTCCAGTGTCTCTGTTGTTTTCCAAATCTGAGATAAAAATGTGTCAACTGGGTTGCTATGGTAACCAGTATGGTTGCTATGGAGGGTCAGGTACCTCAATGAATTTTCCCTTGGTCGCTACTAGTGAAACAAACTCACCCCATGTCTCTAGCATTTTCCTAAGCTGAGATAGAGATGTGTCAACTGGGTTGCTATGGTAACCAGTATGGTTGCTATGGAGGGTCAGGTACCTCAATGAATGTTCCCGGGGTTGCTATTAGTGAAACAAACTCACCCCCATGTCTCTAGCATTTTCCTAAGCTGAGATAGAGATGTGTCAACTGGGTTGCTATGGTAACCAGTATGGTTGCTATGGAGGGTCAGGTACCTCAATGAATGTTCCCAGGGTCGCTATTAGTGAAACAAACTCACCCCCATGTCTCTAGCATTTTCCTAAGCTGAGATAGATATGTGTCAATCAGGTTGCTATGGTAACCATTATGGTTGCTATGGAGGGGTCATTGACATTATATAATGTTCCCTGTGTGACTATAAGTCCATTAGACCAACTCCTGTGTCTCTAGCATTTTCCTGGGCTGAGATAGAGATGTGTCAATTGGGTTGCTATGGAAATTAATCTGGTTGCTATGGATGAGTTGGTGACATCATGTTGTAATCTACATTCAACTTAGATCAATATAAAACAACTCCCATGTTTCTACGATGTTCCACTTAGAAGATATTTGACATTCAAAAATGATGTTGAAAAGTGGGCGTGGCTTGTTGAATTAATGTTAAATCATAAGCATTGATTGGCTGGATTAGTTATATGCATCCTTAATGTTGCTATGACTCTCCATTGTGAGCCAATTACAAAAGCTATTTTATAATAGGATCATATGGGAATCAATTGCCCCATTGAAATGAATGGCAGCAATGCATCTCTATGGCCCATTGTGAGTCTATGGGAAGGCTAAGCCAATCAAATTTCGTTATTCAAATTAGTTGATTAACAGCTGGCTCCAACTGCCACTTTTCGAATCGAGGAGACATTTCTCAGATGTTGACCATGCCTCAAACAAATAAACATTACAGAAGAACCGTAAGACATATCGAGATGATTCTTTCTTTGTGAGAAGCAGAAGGCCTCAATGAAGATTATGGTGTAAAATTTTTAACGATATGTGGAAAATACTATTAGTTATGGCGAGTTAGAAAAAGCCTTAATTTAAAACCTTCAAGCATTATTTTCTGGGTGAAATGCATTGATCTTAATGGAGCAATTTGCTTCCCTCGTCAAGGTTTAGCCCTCCTAGTTTAAAAACCGTAGGTCATATGAAAGAACCAACTGCATCTTTGGAAAGAGGACAAATTTCTCTACTACTTTTATATAAATTTTGTGCATAAAGGGTAAAGTTTAGTTTAGGAGAGAGGAATTGATAAAGAAGTTTGAGATGTGAAAAATTAGAGTGGAAGCTAGAGTGGAGCAGAATTAGGTCAAAATCCAAATTCTTCATTAAACTTAAACTGTGATTTATAAAAATCTGTAAAAGATATGAAAAAGCTGAAAACAGTTTTTAAAAGCTGAAAATGTGTTGAATTGTTTAAAATTTGAATGATTGCTCTAGCTGAAAGTATGCTGAAGTTATGAAGGTTGAAAAAAAGCTGAAGATTAAAAGAGATTTGAAGTGTTTCCCATTCATTTCAATGGGAAAAATATTTTAAATAAAGTTGAATTTTATAAAAAGTATAAAACATTTTAATAAGAAAAATACAAGCAATCTATTCCAAAAGAAGCTGAACATTTTGATGTTTGAATGGTGTTTCTAGCTTAAAGTATGGGGAAGTAGTTAGCCGTCGAAAAGTGGGAGAACAATAAAAATAATAACTAGAAAATGCATTTCCTAGCGGAAAATGCGTGTGAATGCAGAGAGTTGAAAAGGGATAGCTCAAAATTGTTGAATTCCGTGGCTGAACAGTGAAACATTAGAAAGTTGAAAATCTCAAAAGTTGAAAATTGAAGCTGAAACATTGTAAAGTTGAAATATGTAAAGTTGAAATTGGAAGCTGAAGGGTGAAACATTAGAAAGTTGAAAATGTCAAAAGTTCAAAGGGGAAGCTGAAATGTGAATCATTAGAAAGTAGAAAGTGTTGAAAATTAATAGTGGGAGCTGAAAGGTAAACATTGTAAAGTTTAAATTGTAAAAAGTTGAAAGTGGAAGCTGAAAGGTGAAACGTAAAGTTGAAAATGTCAAAAGTTGAAAGTGAAAGCTGAAAGGTGAAACAATAGAAAGTTTATTAGTGTCAAAAGTTGAGAGGTAAAGCTGAAAAAGGTGACACATTGTAAAGTTAATGGAGGGGTCAGGAACATTATATAATGTTCCCTGTGTGACTACAAGTCATTTAGACCCACTCCTGTGTCTCTCTCCTTTTACTAAGCTGAGATAGAGATGTGTCATTTTGGTTGCTATGGTAACCAGTATGGTTGCTATGGAGGAGTCAGTGACATTATAAAATGTTCCCTGTGTGACTACAAGTAATTTAGACCTACTCCAGTGTCTCTCTCATTTTCCTAAGCTGAGATAGAGATGTGTCAATTTGGTTGCTATGGTAACCAGTATGGTTATTATGGAGGGGTCAGTGACATTATATAATGTTCCCTGTGTGACTACAAGTCATTTAGACCAACTCCTGTGTCTCTGTCGTTTTCCAAAGCTGAGATAGAGATGTGTCATTTGGTTGCTATGGTAACCAGTATGGTTGCTATGGAGGGGTCAGTAACATATAATGTTCCCTGTGTTACATCAAGTCATTTAGACCAACTCCCATGTCTCTCTCATTTTCTAAAGCAGAAATAGAGATGTCTCAATTCGGTTGCTATGGTAACCAGTATGGTTGCTATGGAGGGGTCAGTGACATCATATAATGTTCCCTGTGTGACTACAAGTCATTTAGATAAACTCCTGTGTCTCTCTTATTGTCCTAAGCTGAGATAGAGATGTGTCAATTTGGTTGCTATGGTAACCAGTATGGTTGCTATGGAGGGGTCAGTGACATTATATAGTGTTCCCTGTGTTACTACAAGTCATTCAGACCAACTCCCGTGTTTCTAGCATTTTCCTAAGCTGAGATAGAGATGTGTCAATTTGGTTGCTATGGTAACCAGTATGGTTGCTATGGAGGGGTTAGTGACATTATAGAATGTTCCCTGTGTGACTACAAGTAATTTAGACCAACTCCCGTGTCTCTCTCTTTTTTCTAAACTGAGATAGAGATGTGTCAATTTGGTTGCCATGGTAACCAGTATGGTTGCTATGGAGGGGTCAGTGACATTATATGATGTTCCCTGTGTGACAAGTCATTTAGACCAACTCCTGTGTCTCTGTCGTTTTCCAAAGCTAAAATAGAGATGTGTCAACTGGGTTGCTATGGTAACCAGTATGGTTGCTATGGAGTGGTCAGTGACATTATATAATGTTCCCTGTGTGACTACAAGTCAATTAGACCAACTCCTGTGTCTCTGGCATTTTCTAAGCTGAGATAGAGATGTGTCAATTTGGTTGCTATGGTAACCAGTATGGTTGCTATGGAGGGGTCTGTGACATTATATAATGTTCCCTGTGTGACTACAAGTCATTTAGACCAACTCCCGTGTCTCTCTCATTTTCCTTAGCTGAGATAGAGATGTGTCAATTTGGTTGCTATGGTAACCAGTATGGTTGCTATGGAGGGGTCAGTGACATTATATAATGTTCCCTGTGTGACTACAAGTCATTTAGACCAACTCCCGTGTCTCTATCATTTTCCAAAGCTGAGATAGAGATGTGTCATTTTGGTTGCTATGGTAACCAGTATGGTTGCTATGGAGGAGTCAGTGACATTATATAATGTTCCCTGTGTGACTACAAGTCATTTAGACCAACTCCCGTGTCCCTATCATTTTCCAAAGCTGAGATAAAGATGTGTCGATTGGGTTGCTATGGTAACCAGTATGGTTGCTATGGAGGGGTCATTGACATTATATAATGTTCCCTGTGTGACTCCAAGTCAATTAGACCAACTCCCGTGTCTCTATCATTTTCCAAAGGTGAGATAGAGTTGTGTCAATTGGGTTGCTATGGTAACCAGTATGGTTGCTATGGAGGGGTCATTAACATTATATAATGTTCCCTCTGTGACTAAAGTCAATTAGACCAACTCCTGTGTCTCTAGCATTTTCCTGGACTGAGATAGAGATGTGTCAATTTGGTTGCTATGGAAATTTATCTGGTTGCTATGGATGAGTTGGTGACATCATGTTGTAATCTACATTCAACTTAGATCAATATAAAACAACTCCCATGGTTCTACGATGTTCCACTTAAAAGATATTTGACATTCAAAAATAATGTTGAAAAGTGGGCGTGGCTTGATGAATTAATGTTAAATCATAAGCAATGATTGGCTGGATTAGTTATATGCATCCTTAATGTTGCTATGACTCCATTGTGAACCAATTACAAAAGCTATTTTATAATAGGATCATATGGGAATCAATTGCCCCATTGAAATGAATGGCAGCAATGCATCTCTATGGCCCATTGTGAGTCTATGAGAAGGCTAAGCCAATCAAATTTCGTTATTCAAATTAGTTGATTAACAGCTGCCTCCAACTGCCACTTTTTTTTTTTTTTAGACATTTCTCAGATGTTGACCATGCCTCAAACAAACAAACATTACAGAAGAACCGTAACACATATCGAGCTGATTCTTTCTTTGTGAGAAGCAGAAGGCCTCAATGAAGATTATGGTGTAAAATTTTTTAAGATATGTGGAAAATTCTTTTAGTTATGGCGAGTTAGAAAAAGCCTTAATTTAAAACCTTTAAGCATTATTTTCTGAGTGAAATGCATTGATCTTAATGGAGCAATTTGCTTCCCTCGTTAAGGTTAAGCCCTCCTAGTTTAAAAACCGTAGGTCATATGAAAGAAACAACTGCATCTTTGGAAAGAGGACAAATTTCTCTACTACTTTAATATAAATTTTGTGCATAAAGGGTAAAGTTTAGTTTAGGAGAGAGGAAAAGATGAAGAAGTTTGAGATGTGAAAAATTAGAGTGGAAGCTAGAGTGGAGCAGAATTAGGTCAAAATCCAAATTCTTCATTAAACTTAAACTGTGATTTATTAAAATCTGTAAAAGATATGAAAAAGCTGAAAACATATTTTAAAAGCTGAAAATGTGTTGAATTGTTTAAAATTTGAATGATTGCTCTAGCTGAAAGTATGCTGAAGTTATGAAGGTTGAAAAAAAGCTGAAGATTGAAAGAGATTTGAAGTGTTTCCCATTCATTTCAATGGTAAAAATATTTTAAATAAAGTTAAATTTTATAAAAAGTATAAAAGTTTGAAAAGTGACACGTAATAGCATACATGTCCTGAATAAGCTGAATATTTTGACATTTGAATGGTGTTTCTAGGCCAAAGTATGTGGGAGTAGTTAGCGACCGGGAATAATAATAACTAGAAAGTGCATTTCCTAGCGGAAAATGCGTGTGAATGCAGAGAGCTGAAAAGGGAATGCTTAAAATTGCTGAATTCCTTGTCTGAACGGTGAATTATTAGAAAGTTAAAAGTGTCAAAATTTGAAAGTTGAAGCTAAAAGGTGAAACATTGTAATTTGAAAAGTGTCAAAATTTGAAAGCTGAAGCTGAAACATTGTAAAGTTGAAATATAAAAAGTTAAAAGTGGAAGCTGAAGGGTGAAACATTAGAGAGAACAAAGTGTTGAAAATCAAAAGTGGGAGCTGAAAGGTAAAACATTAGAGAGTTAAAGTGTCAAAAGTTGAAAGTTGAAGCTAAAGGGTGAAACATTGTAAAGTTGAAAATGTCAAAAGTTGAAAGGTGAAGCTGAAACATTGTAAAGTAGAAATATGTAAAGTTGAAAGTGGAAGCTGAAGGGTAAAATATTAGAAAGTTGAAAGTGTCAAAAGTTGAAAGTGGAAGCTGAAATATGAAACATTAGAAAGTAAAAAGTGTCAAATTAATTGTGGAAGCTGAAAGGTAAAACATTAGACAGTTAAAATAGTCAGATTTGAAAGTGGAAGCGGAAAGTTGAAACATAAAAATAAATGTGACACATTGTAAAGTTGAAAATGTCAGTCAATTGGGTTGCTATGGTAATAAGTATGGTTGCTATGGAGGGGTCACAGACATAATATATTGTTATCTGTGTGACTACGAGTAAATTAAACCTACCCCCATGTCTCTAGCATTTTGCTAAGCTGAGTTAGAGAAATGCCAATTGGGTTGCTAAGGTAACACGTCTGGTTGCTATGGAGGGGTCAGTAACATCATATAATGTTCCTTGAGTGACTACAGGTAAATTACACCAACCCCTGTGTCTCTAGCATTTTTCTAAGCTGAGATAGAGATATGCCAACTTGGTTGCTATGGTAACCATATGGTTGCTATAAATGGTTTAGTTACCTCAGTAATTGTTGCTGGGGTCAAAATTATTGAAACAAACTCTCCGACATGTCTCTAGCACTTTCCTAAGCTGAGGGAGAGATGTGTCAATTTGGTTGCTATGGTAACCAGTATGGTTGCTATGGAGGGGTCAGTGACAATATATAATGTTCCCTGTGTTACTACAAGTCATTTAGACCAACTCCCGTGTCTCTCTCATTTTCCTAAGCTGAGATAGAGATGTCAATTTGGTTGCTATGGTAACCAGTATGGTTGCTATGGAGGGGTCAGTGACATTATATAATGTTCCCTGTGTGACTACAAGTCATTTAGACCAACTCCTGTGTCTCTCTCATTTTCCTAAGCTGAGATAGAAATGTGTCAACTTGGTTGCTATGGTAACCAGAATGGTTGCTATGGAGTGGTATGTGACGGTATATAATGTTTCCTGTGTGACTACAATTCAATTAGACCAACTCCCATGTCTCTCTCGTTTCCCTAAGCTGAGAAAAAGATGTGCCAACTGGGTTGCTATGGTAACCAGTATTGTTGCTATGGAGGGGTCATTGACATCATATAATGTTTCATGTGTCACTATGAGTGAAACAAACCAAACCCTGTGTCCCTAGCATTTTTCTAAGCTGAGATAGAGATATGTCAATTTGGTTGCTATGGTAACCATTTGGTTGCTATGGAGGGTTTAGTTACCTCAGTGATTGTTACCGGGGTCACAATTATTGAAACAAACTCACCCCCATGTCTCTAACACTTTCCTAAGCTGAGGGAGAGATGTGTCAATTTGGTTGTAATGGTAACCAGTATGGTTGCTATGAAGGGGTCAGGGACATAATATAATGTGCCCTGTGTGATTACAAGTCAATTAAAGCAACTCCTGTGTCTCTAGCTTTTCTCTAAGCTGAGATAGAAATGTGTCAATTGGGTTGCTATGGCAACCAGTATGGCTGCTATGGAGGGGTCTGCTACCTCCATGAATGTTTCCGGGGTCGCTATTAGTGAAACAAACTCACCCCCATGTCTCTAGCATTTTCCTAAGCTGAGATAGAGATGTGTCAATCAGGTTGCTATGGTAACCAGTATGGTTGTTATGGAGGGGTCAGTGACATTATATAATGTTCCCTTTGTGACTACAAGTCAATTAGACCAACTCCTGTGTCTCTAGCATTTTCCTAGGCTGAGATAGAGTTTTGCCATATTGGTTGCGATGGTAAATTATTTGGTTGCTATGGAGGGGTAAGTGACATTATATAATGTTCCCTTTCTGACTACAAGTCATTTAAACCAACTCCCATGTCTCTCTCATTTACCTAAGCTGAGATAGACATGTGTCAATTTGGTTGCTATGGTAACCAGTATGGTTGCTATGGAGGGGTAAGTGGCATTATATAATGTTCCCTGTGTGACTACAAGTCATTTAGACCAACTCCCGTGTCTCTCTCATTTTCCTAAACTGAGATAGAGATGTGTCAATTGGTTGCTATGGTAACCAGTATGGTTGCTATGGAGGGGTCAGTGACATTATATAAGGTTCCCTGTTTGACTACAAGTCAATTAGACCAACTCCTGTGTCTCTAGCATTTTCCTAGGCTGAGATAAAGATTATCCGGTTTGGTTGCCATGGTAAATAATCTGGTTGCTATGGATGAGTTGGTGACATCATGTTGTAATCTACATTCAACCTAGATCAATATAAAACAACTCCCAAGTTTCTACGATGTTCCACTTAGAAGATATTTAACATTCAAAAATTATGTTGAAAAGTGGGCGTGGCTTGATGAATTAATGTTAAATTATAAGCAATGATTGGCTGGATTAATTATATGCATCCTTAATGTTGCTATGAATCTCCATTGTGAACCAATTACAGAAGCTCTTTTACATTTGGATCATATGGGAATCATTTGTCCCATTGAAATGAATGGCAGCAATACATCTCTATGGTTGTTAAAACTGGGCGTGGCTTGATGAATTTATGTTAAATCTTAAGCAATGATTGGCTGGATTAGTTATATGTATCCTTAATGTTGCTTTGAATCTCCATTGTGAACCAATTACAAAAGCTCTTTTACAATTGGATCATATGGGAATAAATTGCCCCATTGAAATGAATGGCAGCAATGCATCTCTATGGCCCATTGTGAGTCTATGAGAAGGCTAAGCCAGTCAAATTTCGTTATTCAAATTAGTTGATTAACAGCTGCCTCCAACTGCCACTTTTTGAATCGAGGAGACTTTTCTCAGATTTTGACCATGCCTCAAACAAATAAACATTACAGAAGAACCGTAAGACATATCGAGATGATTCTTTCTTTGTGAGAAGCAGAAGGCCTCAATGAAGATTATGGTGTAAAAAATTTTAAGGTATGTGGAAAATTCTATTAGTTATGGCGAGTTAGAAAAAGCCTTCATTTAAAACCTTCAAGCATTATTTTCTGGGTGAAATACATTGATCTTAATGGAGCAATTTGCTTCC